>VXBO01013207.1:1939854-1962764 GCA_013400135.1 Rhinoptilus africanus
TTTTTATATGGAGGACTAGAAAGCTGAGGACGCATATTTCTCAACTCTCCTTTAGCACAAAAACCATTAATCCTTCTCAAATTCCCTTTTTTTTTTCAGCAAACCCCCTCTCTAACTTTTCCCCAAACCAATTCTTGGTCAAAAGTGATAGAAACCTTCAGTACTAATCTTTCTAATGAAAAGTTCCTTCTCTGGCTTCAGACTTGTCACTTATAATCTCACCATTTTCTCTTAGTCCACTGCTTTCCATAATGAAAACAGTCACCACTGTAATAAAAATAATTTCAAAAGTAAAGTGGTTTTATAATGACGTTCATAAAGGAATAAAAACTTATGGAAGTCAATTAATAGGAATTCCATGGCTCCTGTTCACAGGACTACACTAAAATTGTCTCACAGAACAGAAATTAAGCAAAGTCAAAAAACACGAAAATAAATTTCTCCGTAGTGAATTGTCTCCAAACATCTGATAACTCACCCCCATTCCTTGTCATCAACTTTTATTCATGTAAAATAATCCACTGAATAATTCATTTGAATGGTCTGGATCTGGAGCCTAAGTACAATGAGTTCCTTACATGTGTTTTGTAAAACATATAATCTTACTCCAGCCAAAAACAATGTAATTTTGAAATAAATATCTTGCCAAGAAGCTCCAGTTCGCTTTGTGGCACTAGTCCAAATTAAACTCACCATTTGCAATGAGATCTTTCAATCAACCTGTTCACGACAACATAGTTTCAAAACCAACAAAAGGATACCAAAGAGACAAGTTCATTTCAGATTTTGTCTGAACAATCCTGAGCTGCTCTCAGTATTTTCCTACCTTTGTGGAGAAACAGCAGCTGGATCCCAGCACAAACCAAGATGAAACATTGCTGCTGAGCCCAGCTGAACACTGAGACTGGGCAATGAAGGTAGTGAGTTGCCACCAGATGACAAAAAGCATCCCCACTTTTGATTTTACCTTGGTAGAAAACGGCAGAGAGGCCCTTTGAAAGGAATGAACACGACAGCCTCTCCCTGCCTTCTCCCCATTACATCAGGGGTGGGCCTTTCACAACAAGGAGAAGGAAACTGGGCCAGCGAAAGGTGAAGTGCTGATAGCCAAGTTTTATGTGTGCAATTTAACAAAGATTGAGCACCGTATGTGGGGAGAAGGAGGGAGAAGATGCTCTCAGTCTAATCTGAAAAACACATTGTGGTTTCAAAATAGCAAAATGAGTGCAGCCATCTGCTTCGCTAACCACACAGCGAGACCAGTGTCAACAGAAGGTGCATCATGCTTTCTTTGCCAGGGGCTCAGCTTCCCAGGGAGGAGAAAACATGATTTCTGCTACATTTCACAGGTCGTGGGGGCTACCATGGCCTCAGCTCCCTTCTGAGGACAGAACACACTGTGCAAAACTAGCTTGTGGCCAGGAAGCTAACCCTTAAATTCAAAATGTTTTCTGTTCTGCTCAGTTCTGATCTTGGGAAGTAGCTTAAATGATTCAGCAGCAAAAGTCGTCTGCCAAGGGAAATTTTCATATGTGTTTTTCTACCTGAACCAGCCAGTGCTCTTGTTTATTGCCTTCATGCTGAAAGTCTCTGCTTTGTCCTGTTATAGGTTGACTACAAGTGCCCTCACAATGATTATTAATGTTATGGTGGATCAAATTTATTTGTATTAAGCTCTGTCAAGGTTAAAGGCACCATGGATGAGTTGGAATGGTTCTGTTTAAAATGAAGGAATTTGGAGGTGCCAGCCCCATATGCCCTTCTTAGCCCAAAAAACCAGCATCCGCAAGAAAGTTACATAGATTATGTAAGACATCTCTTCCGGGAACTTACCTCTCTACCTCTATTTTTGATACTGAGACATCCATAAATTCTGGATGAAGGAGAAGAGTCCCAACTTCCCTCTTACGATCCTCCCTGAGGTCCCAGGGCTACACAAATTAAAAGAGAAATGAATGACAGAAAGCCTGATTGAGGAGATCCTTCAGAAACATAAAGATGGGTTAACAAAGACAATATGCTGAAGTTTTCTAGAGCTGAGGGGAGTTTGGCATCTCAGAAACTCTTGTAAGTGTCAGACGCTTAGGATTAAAATTGGCATATTAAAAGGAGCCAGGAGGGCCTGGAGATAAAGAAATGCACATTAAGACAGGCAGAATTATGCTGTTCCTGATTCTGGTATTGGTTTTGTTTGGCACCACTCATCAAAGGAAGGCAAATACTTCACTGGGGATTTAATGTGTCTGAGGTGCTCATTCCTTAAGCCCAGGCACTTCACATGCCCAGTCCTGAGAAAGAGATGGAAATCCTCAGTTCAGCGTACTTAACCCTCAGAACCTCTTAACAAACAGCAATGACATCCTTCTGGAGACAACCTGCACAATCCCAGCAACCGGACCAGGGGAGACAGTGAAAAATTCACTTGGAAAGCATCAAAGTGTAGACAGTCCCCACACATTTTGGAGGAGCTGGTTCTTTGAGATCTAGCTGTTGCTCAGTTAAATAGGTCATAGAAACAGCTCTTAATTCCCCCCAGACAGAAAATTAGGATACCAAGCAAGTGCTTTCAGAAAGATTCAGGACCTTGCTCTAACTCAGTTTCTGCTGTTTATTCTGCACAGAGATCGCATGAAAAACTCTCTTCCCCCAGGCTGATACAGCAATGTGAGTTCACTCACATGAACTCGCTCATGATCTGACCTGGCAAAAAGGGCAATTAAATTGTTCAAAATGGAAGTATTTTAGAAGTCGGGGGAAAATCCTCACATAATTCATTTTATTAGTATTGTTTACACAGCTTTTTAGAGATGGCCTAGCTACATGTAGTACAAATAACCAAATAATTTATACAATAGTAGAACCCATGCTTTCACTGAATCATCTATGCAGGGAATATTTGTCAGTTCTCTCTTCATAACAAAATAAACCTGACACTGCTTTCATCCATGCAGAAATAGGAAAGCAGGAATTGTAAATTTCTCTGTAAACTGAAAACCAAACTAATTCCGCAGAAACACTTTGTAACAGTCCATCCAATAAACATATTGTAGACCTTACAAGAATGAGGATTCACTTTCCTATTCATACTTGGCATTCGTCAAGCCTTTGAAATTCCTCAGAATCTGATGAAGCATGGGCTGGATAAATGGATTGTGAGGTGGACTGAAAAATTGCTGAACTGTCAGACTCAAAGGGTTGTGATCAATGGCACAATGTCCAGCTGGAGCCCTGTCACTAATGGTGTACGTCAGGGGTTGATACTGGGGCCAATAGTATTTAACACCTTTAACTGTCTGGTCAATGGGACAGAGTGTCCCCTCAACAATTTTGCAGATGGTACAAAATTGGGAGGAGTGGTTGACACATCAGATGGTTGCCCTGCCATCAGAGGGACCCCAGCCATCTGAAGAAGTGGACCAATAGGTACCTCATGAAATTCAACAGAGTGAAATGCCAAATCGCACACCTAGGGTGGAATAACCCCATACACGAGTACAGGCTGGGGGTCAACTAGCTGGAAAGCCACTCTAAAGAAAGAAATCTAGGGATCCCAGTTAAACATGAGCCAGCAATGTGCCCTTGTAGCAAAGAAGGCAAATGGCCTCCAGGACTGGATGAGGGAGAGCACTGCCAGCAGTTTGAGGGAGGTGATCTGTCCTTTCTGCTCAGCACTGGTGAGATCCTGCCTGGAGTGCTGCATCCAACACTGGGCTACCTAGCACAACAGGCATGAACATAGTGGAGCAAGCTCAGTAAAGAGCCACAAAGATTAAGGGATCGAAGCACCTATCATACGAGGAGAGGTTGAGAGGGGTAGGATTGTTTACCCTGGGAAAAAGAAGGCTCAGGGGACATCTTGTTAATGCTGAGAAGAGCTAGAGAAGACATGACATATTCTTAGTGGTATCCAGTGACAGGACAGGAGGAAATAGGCACACATTGAAACTCCACAAGAAAGGAAAAGTTTAGTGTGATGGTGGCCAAACACTGGAACAGGTTGTTTAAAGTGATTATGGAGTGTACATCCTTGGAAATAAGTCACAAACATGACAGGACATGGTCCTGAACAACCTGCTCAAGTTGACCCTGTTCTAGTCCAAGCTCCCTGCTTAGACGATCTCCAGAGGTCTCTTCCAACTTCAACATTTCTGAGATTCTGTGAATCTCCACTGGACTTAAGGCTCCTACCTCGAGATATATTGATTTTTGGAGGTAGTAAGCTCCATGATATGGGCTAAGAAAAAGAGACACAAGAGGTACTTCTTAGAATACACTATTTCATCATAACTTTAATCAATGGCTATGTATTGTTTCATGCATTTTTGTGTTCTGTCTGATGCTTCCCTGTGTATTTTTATATGCATGTAAGTGTTCAGCAGTGTCCCAGAGTCAACCTTTTAAGCCATGACAACCTTGTACTCCCCAAATAGCAGAACAAGAAACATCGATATAATGTTGACATCTAGATGAGTTTATGTCAGTCCTGAACTCACTGCACTCTTGAAGGTTATTCAAGAAACAGAAAGAGGCAGATACAACAATAAAGGAACCTTTAAATTGGACCAGACTTTGTAAATTGGGTAGAAATAGGCCTTCAGCTACTTTGACATGTTATCTTACCACTGCAAATTTAAAAGAAAACAACATTCTCCGGGAACATGGGTTAGTATTTTCGCTAACTGATCTCCTTCTTCTTCATTTTCATTTTCCCCATTTCCAGCAAACACAGCACTATTCTAAGACAAAATGCAGGAAACTCAAACCACTTACAAGCTAAGCATCTCCTTAGGCTGCTATCACTGGTCTTTTTGCTAACCACATATTCAAGTACACATTTCCTCAGCGTCTGCCTGTGTGAGATTGTTTTCTATTATCAATGGACTCAAGTCAGTATTTGTTTCTCTTTCAGTCCATAGAATGTAAAAGCTCCAGCAATGCAATGGGGGAGGTGAATAAAAACAGATAGTGGATCTTGTTATCACAGATATGATCTACCTTCTGGGTAGACCTTTCATTCTTGGAAAAGCCAGATGGAAAGGCCACCTCCATGTCAGTGGAAGCAAAAAAGCCAAACGTCTAGTGACTACAAAGAAAAAGGTTCTTTGAGATGGGTCTTCAAATGAAACATTTTCCTTCTTTGAATAAACCAGAGAAATATTCTGACCTACAAGGTATTCTGCAAAATTCCCCCAACAAAGAGAGTACGGATGGAAGATACAAGAACAATACTGGGTCAGACCAAAGGTCAGTCTAACCCAACAATTTGTCTCCTACACTGCCTAACAGTCACTGAATGTACAGTCCCAGAACAGACTCAAGTCTGGAACAGTCAGTCTGAATAGAGACGTCTAAACAACTAATCTTGAACTCCTTGCTGCTATAAACAGAGGCCAATGACAGATACCTAGGGAAAAGTGTAAGAATAAGGTAGTGCTACATACCACACCCATGAGAGAAGCCTGGTCTAACTTTCAAAGTAACCTGCTATGACTTGTGGAAGAAAATATTCCAGTGAGGGCATATTATATCTACTATGGCTTTAAAGGCATTAACTGCAAAGACAGGCATTTATGTATTTAAAACAGATCAAACAACGGCTGCAATGTCTTCTTCCATTCCAGATCCCACTATGACCACAAGCCAAGTAGAGCACAATGACGAGTATGCTGTGCTCATACACCTGTGAGGAGTTCCCAGCCTGCAGTGGAAACAGGAAAGCTGTCAACAAGAGCACAGCGAGCCCAAAGATATCCCAAAGCCTCTGTAAGGAGTATAAACCTGGGGAATTTGTGCAACTGTAGTTACTACTGGATAATGTTGTCAGAGACTGGTTGTGTGGGAGGGCCATGTCACCCCTGCAGAATGGCTGTGCAGAGCAGTCACTGCCCCTGCCTGCAGCAGCTCAGGCAGTGCTTTTGAGCAGTGACTGAGGAGCCGGATGAGGAGAAGAAAGCAGGTTGAATCACAACCCAAAGTGGGATCTCCTCCCCACTAAGTGGTCCACAGAACCCCTCTATTTGACAGGGAGAAGCAGGTGGCCATCATACTCCTCTATCTATCAGAGGACTCTGCAAGGGAGGGAAAAGTGAGCTGGCCAGCCACATATGCCTGTGGATACAATGCAATTCTCTGAGCACTCTGTAAAGGTAACTAGAGAACTGACATATACCTACCTGTTCGGATTTTTGTGAGGAACAAACTCTGAACTGTGTGGCCCACCAGACCACAGTGGGGAGCAGGCTCAAGAGGTAAGCCTGAATTTGCTATCAGAGAGATCTTGGAAAGCTCCTGGAGCAAACGCTCCAGAGGCCACTGGAGAACACACTGTGCTCTGCACTCTACCCCAAGTGACCCCAGGACCCAAAGTCAGTAGCGTCGGTTGTGTGTTCTGACATAAAGATCTCTTCAAATCTCTGAAACAAGCCATACTGCCTATGAAAAATGATTGTTCTACAAGTTTTTCAAGAATTGAGCCTTTATCTTGAATATAATATAACAATACCTGTTGGTCTGTTTGCATGAGGCACAGAAATCCTGATTTTGCTACAGGGTTATCTTTTCACCAGAGAAACTTTCAGACTTCTCACTACACAGGTCGATGGCAAAGACCTGATTCTTCAGAGTCACTGTTTATACCTCACTGGATCCTCAGGGATCCTGAAGGAGTTTATCACAACTGCAAAAGACTGCAGCAGAAGGGACAAATACTTAAATAAGAGAGGTTGCTAGAAGACAGGAGAGGTTCAACATGGGTAGATTGCAACAGAAATAGGTGCTAAAGAAATTAACACATTTCAAGCCAGGAGGATTGAGGAAGGAGCAGCAAAGACATAGAGATGAGAGATGGCAGCTAATGGTGGATATGAAAGTACATGTGAAGAAGCACTTCTCACCTCCATGCCTGGGAAGATCCTCCTAGAAGCTATGCTAAGGCACATGGAGGACAGGGAGGTGATTCAAGACAGCCATCATGGCTTCACAAAGGGCAAGGCTTGCCTGACTAACCTAGTGGCCTTCTATGATGGAGTGACTACATCAGTGGACAAGGGAAGAGCTATGGATTTTGTCTGTCTAGACAACAGAAGTAAGGCCTTTAACACGATTCCCTACAACATCCTTCTCTCTAAAATGGAGAGAGATGGATTTGATGGATAGACTGTGCCATGGATAAGGAATTGCTTGGATGGTTGCATCCAGAGGGTAGTGGTCAATTGCTCAATGCCCAGATGGATATCAGTGACAAGTGGCGTTCCTTAGGGGTCAGTACTGGGCCAAATACTGTTCAATATCTTCATCAATGACATAGTGGGATTGAGTACGCCCTCAGCAAGTTTGCAGATGACACCCAGCTGAGTGGTGCAGTTGACATGTCTGAGGGACGGGGTGCCATCCAGAGGGACCTGGACAAGCTTGAGAAGTACGCCTGTTTGAACCTCATGAGGTTCAACAGTATTGTTCAGGACACACTGGAGGGCTTTGCAGTAGTGAGAACCAATCGCTGCTTCAGAACTTTATGGCTTCTTGTTGGTTGGATTCATCTGGTGCATACTTGGAACCACAGATTTTGGTTCCATTTTTTCCAAAAAAGTGTGCTTCACACACACACCAGAAACACCCTGTAAGATGAACCAGCATGCAGTAAATGAGGGCAACCAGATCTGCTTTAAAAACACATTAATGCTCAGAAACAAATCGCTAAAGTAGATGCAGTCAGTGTTTGTCTAAGGCCACTGTCTCTATGTCTACAATAGTTTGTGGATCAATTCTCAACTAAAGCGAAGAATGAATATCCATCTTTGAAGCATTCAGAAGCTCTGCTCCCTAGGACAATCCAATTCACAAATACCAGGACAAGGAACTTGCGAGACTTCACAGTCTTCTTCCTAGGGCGTCTGCCTGGAAACCAGGCTTCAAGAGATCAGGTGATTGTTGCATGACCTTCCAGGAAATGTTGCTTCCTCTTTGAAATGCTTTGTCTACCACAGGAATCAGATTAATATTATTGACACACTTGTCTATCCTTTAAAAAAGTTTTCCCAGAAGGAAAATAACAAAACAAAACCAGTAAAAGCGTAAAAAAAAAAACCACAACACAAGAAAAAACCTCCCCCACTGCCAAGAGATTATTAACCTGTTAGCTCTGTCTCTGCTACATAGATGCGAGTGAGGAATTTTATTAACACTGTCTATGCTACGTGGAAGGCGCTCAAGTAGCAGTGAGCTACTTTTACTGTACATGAAAAGCTGATGAAAGCAATGGATGTTTCTGTTTTCATTTAAATCAAAAATTTCCTTGTGTATTGTTGCTTCATAAGACCAAAATCCGAGAAAGACTGTATTTAATGGGTGCATAAATGTGGTACCTCATGGAATCTGAAATATTTTATAGTTATGTTATTGTTACAAAATTTTGAATTTTATGCTAAGATCTGTAAATATTAAAATGTGATTCTTTTTCACCAGTGTGACTCAGAAATCTGTATTTTGTGTTGAAAGCCCAGGGATTCTCAAAATTTCTACTACACACAAGGAATCAACACCTAACCACATAACTGTGTCACAGGAAAAAGAAAGCTGAATGAATACTGCAAGCCCAGAGCTTGTGGCAGGAGGATTACACAGCAGAGGGAGCCGTTGCCCTGACTCACTTTTTTTTTTTCCTTCCAGCATTAGCATTTCTGTAACTGCAAATTATTCTAAGATGAGTTTGTAGACCAGTGTAGTAGTTTTTATTAGATCAAACATGATAGCTGAAAAAAGGGGAAAAAAGCCCTCAAGAACAGAAATGCTTTCTGAGTACAGCTGAGCACATATTGAGAACAAGAACTCTGCATTTACTTAGACAGACATTGATAAAGCATCCAAGAGAAAAAGCAGCTGCTACCTATGAAGGAGTAACATTGTGTGCTTCTGTTAAGGAAAAAGGTAATTGCTCGTGTGAAACAGTGAGACCTTGTGGGGAGGATTATCATTCACTATAAAAACAGTATTTCCACTGAGTCCACTATTTATGATAACAATTTTAGTTCCTAAGATTGTTTGTAGGAATTGTTTTGAGAACAAGAGATGAGCGGTCTGGGGTGAACTAACCATGTATGTGTTTGTCCTTCACTGGCTGCTTGTGAGAATTTATTCTGGTATGTTGTCATTGCTTAGTTTGACCTATGAAGTTTCCAGGACACCATTTGGTGCAAAGGATGAATGAGGTTACATTCTTGGCACTGAAAATGCAGCTAGAGATGTGGAAAATCAAATCTGAGGAGTATTATTAAGAGACAGGAAAACACTCCAATACAAAACTTATCCAGAAAAGGTGCTGTAGGTTTCGTAACACTGTGTATATAGAACCTGCAAGAGAAAATGTGCCCCATGCCCTACACAATTAGGGTCACTGCAACACAAAGCTGTTGTAGCTTACACTATTCCCACATGAACATGGCAAAATCAGCAAAAAGATGAGTGGACACATTCAGTGATTTTTATTAATATCTGGAAGCAGCAGCTGCTCTCATTCTATTTTTTAAATCTTTACTTTTCTAAAACAGAAAAAAATATAGCAAATTTTCTGTTTGCAGTCTTCTGCTTGCCAGACTATATAGACCAGACTATATGTTTAGTTAGACCAAATGTTAGCCTTAATTACCCTTTCTTTTACACCCTTTAATTCTTACCAATATAATAAAATTAAACACTTCATCCTTCCCTTCACTATGCAGTTAAATCAGTTACAGGACTTAAAACAGAGAAAAGGATCTTTGCTCACGTGGGTCTGAAGAAGAGATACTCAGTCATCTGTGAAAGAAATAACTCCTCAATTGATGATTAAAAACAATACCTGGATTATTTTCAAGAAACCAGGACAACTTAATCTATAATAAGCTGCCAGAAGTCAAGAATAGTAACACATAAGAACCAGTTTCATTATAACACACCACCTGAACGTAACCTCCACCCTTTTTAGAGACCAGTGAGCTGACAGATGCTGCCTGCAGCATCAACTTCCTCTAAACATCCGCTTCTCAAGATAGACAGCGTCAGTGTCCTGGCCAAAATCAGTGCCATTGCCTCCGAGTGTGGCTGCTACCTGTATCTGCCCTGCAGCTGGCCACATTCTCACCCTGGATATCCTGTCACATACAGCAAGGGTACTAACTACCAATAAGTGGAAAACAACTCTACACATTCAGCACTGAGACAGGCAAGAATCGCCACCAAAAGTACAAACGGGTGACTGGCCAGCACTTTAACCCAAGTGACCAGAAACTCCACATGCAACTAGTGAGGATCTGTCCCTTTGTAACAGATGGTTTCAGGCCAAGAAAAAGCTAGACTTCCATAGGGATGGCTGTGAATTGGCCAGTCTCCATGCACAAACACAGAAAGCTGCTGCAGTTCAACCCACAAGTGTTCTTGGAATCTGCTTGCTACAGCTTTAAAAAAGGTCAAATAGAAGGTGCGCAAAAAAAAAAAATAGTTATGCTGTGATCCTTCTGACTGCTTCAATTGGGCAGCAACTCTGCCTTGTGACAGACAGCTGGGAAACGCAACTAGTGAGAGATTGATTTCTATCCATGTTCAAGCACTTGTGTTTCATGCAGGCACATGAATTGTACAACAGGAATTTAGGAGATGGAGCAGCTGCATTACAAGGAGAAATTTCTCTCCTTAATGTGGAGACATGCAAGCTGAGGGGGATACAATTGAGAATTACACTGTTATGAAGGTGGTGGAGAAAGTGAAAGCAGGACTGTTACTCACCAAACCTTGCAAGACTAGAAATATGGGGTCTCACTCAAACTATGTGCAAGATAGGTTTAAAACAGACAAAAGCAATAACTTTCCTTTACAACCACAGCAAGTAGTGAACTTTGGTCATGTGGGACTGAGGAGACCAATAACATCAGCAGGCTAGAAAAAAGAGCAGGCCGTAAAAAGAGGAATAATTTATGGACAGCAGTCCCAAAACAGATAAGGGAATGGGCACAAGTGTACCTCCTAACAATCCTAATCCAATAGCTGGATGCTGGGAAAGAATGAGGGGAATGTACAACATGAAACGGTGAGGATCGTGTCCTACCCCCATCCAGTATTGCCTGCTGTTACTGTCTGAGGCAGAAACACTAGTCTAGGTGGGCCAGAGCTTTGACACAATAAGGCATTTCTTATGCTTCTGTGCACGAAGCCATGTCTGGAGAGAGGTCATGGACACCATAGGCCTAAGAGGCCTGACTCCCTGCAGGAAAAGCAGCTGGCATGGCTTTACCTGTAATTGCTGTCATATCCCATACCATGCTGGAAAATACGTGCAGAAGTTATAATACAATAGGCATACATTTTGAAGAAGTTATGGTACCTGTTAGAGCATTAAAGCTAAACTCAGAATCATTTCTGTCATATCCCAGTAGCTGTAACTACTGAAGTTTTGGTAAAATCCTTTGCTGTCCTCCCCTACCTGCAGCTCCTGCCTGTAACGCTCCCTGCTCCAGAGGAACTCCATGATGGCACTGGGCTTTGTCCCTATCGTAGTATGGACTTCTCCATAAAACTCACATCCAAATAAGCTGACCATATAGCTTCATAAAGGAGTCATCTAACAATGACAAGCCTGGCCCTTTCTCACAGTATGAGAGGACAGAGTTTTAAAGGAAAAACCTGTCATTTGCTGGCATTGAAGCACGTGCTGCCTTCCTCTCAGCACACCTGTTTCCTTCCTTCCCCTTTCAGACCCCACAGCTGTGGCAGATTCGTTACTAACACACACAGCACGTGTGCCACACATCCCTGAACCTTCCCCTCTCCGTTTCTGCATCCCTGAAGAACTGAAAGGAAACAAAGCTGGGCAGAGTCAACTGGATGTATCTAAGGCCCAAAGACTCCTGAGGCCTGACAGATTGACACAGCTACTGATCCTCCCAGGTATTAAATGCCACCTCTTTTCCCAGAATTTTCCATAGCTACATATGTATTTATATACTATACATCCTAAAAGCCTTCCGGGGCACAGAATTTACTGTATTACTTTAGTTACTGGATTAAACACAGTGGCCGTGACTCTAAACTTGACCCAACAAACTACCCACCTTCATGTTATAATGGATGGGCAGGGGGATTTCTGAATACATTTGAGACTTCCCAGGAAGCGAAGCCAGGTAAGAGAGACGGGGATCTAATTTCAGCAGAGCCCACTTCTTTCTCAGTTCTGAGGGAAATGTCTGTTTCTATTCTCCCTGAAGCCTGCCAGGCCAGTGGGAAGGCACAACATTTTTTGTTACTGAGATCTAAAAAGTATGTCCATGCACTAGCTCATTTCTTGGTATTCAAAATTTAACCCAAAATCATAGCTTTGTATAACACGAGAAGACAAGCACTTCCCAGGAGCAACAGAGATTTTTATCTAACTCCTGCTTCAATGGGAACTGAACAGATGGAATTTCTCCCTAAGTATGTGGTAACAGGATTAGTTACACTGGTCCAATAGCCTAGATAACAAGCCTTTGGAAATTACAGCAAGAAATAATAATTAAAACTACCTGTTTCCTCCACCTAGTACCATGAAGGTGTAACCCATTCCGTACCCTTAGACAGAATCCATTCGACAAGGTTGCCTGAGCTAGCAGAGACCTGGGCTGGATGACAGAAGTCTGGTCCAGGACTAGAATCCTTCCCAGAGGGAGTCAACAGTGAACGGTGTCAAGTCTTCTGATACTGAGGGCAATAAATGAGAAAGTTAGGTGCTCGGCATAAGGAAACAGTTGGTCTTTGCCAAGATGAGTTTCTTTTCAAATAATTTTTCCTCACAACTGAGCTGTTCATGAGATTACCTCCCTCCAACACACTAAAAAAAAAAAAAATCATAAAACCATACGATCCTAAAGTGATTCTGGTTGTGGGAAAGAGAAAGCCATGTAAAAATATTCCTGAAAACAAACAAACCATGAAATGGAAAACAGAAGCAGGAAGACATCCTAATGCGTTAGAGTAACCAGGCCTTGGCATCAGTCATCCATCAAGAAAGTTACTGCTTACCAGAGACTGACAGCACACAGAAAAAGTTTCACTGATCAGAAATTATCTCGACATTTCAAGTGTTATAAATTCTCAGGGAATCCTAGGCCATTTATTAGGAATTTCTTTATTTTTCATAGTCTTCAGGCAAAAAAAAAATAATTATGCGCATTTTCATTACTAACCACTAGATGTCCCTCCTCCCATTTTGTTCTCCTCCTTACACCCACTGCAACATTTTTCCCTGAAACAGTGCTAAGAAATCACTCTAGAGAGAAACAGACAAATGATCAAATAGGGCACAAAGCTTTCCCCAAACACAGCTTTTTTGCAAGCCTGAAGTAAAAAAATCTACCTTTCAAATACTCACAGGTCAAGATGTTTTGGAGCTGAGACTTAGATTCAGCACTACCTCCAATTGGAGAGGGTGAAAAATATAATCTCCGAAGTTTTAGGAACAGACTTATTAACTGTCCAATCAATTCCCAATTCAAACACTAACAAAGAGAGCAACTTGCATGGAAAGCAACACCTCTCGAAGCTTTGCAGAGTCCATTATACTCACAGACTGTAAGCCTTGAGCCCTGCAGTATACTCCTTATATGATATTCTCTTAGAAAACCTATATTTTCAGTCCACATCCAGCTAAAAATCAGCTCTTTGTACAACAATTTAACTCCCATGTAAACCCATCTCTACATCCAAAATCTACAGTAACAAATACTCTCACCTGTATGAATAGATGGCACTGTGTGGCATCGAGTGTTTTCAATATGATACCTACAAAAAACATGTAGTGCATTAGTGAATGCAAAAATATCATTACTAGAATAGCAGTTTTCAGCAAATCAGGGTAATAGTAAAGAACTGCATTGTAAAATTCTTTGAGGATAGAGCTGGATTTGTCATAATTAGTCTGGGATTCTCTTCAGAATAATTCCTGTGCACTGTTTTCTGCCCCTTGTTTGGCATCCTAACATGCCAGTTTTCCTCTAAGCAAGGGGACGTATATTGGAAGCAAAGAGTAAAGACTGAGACACTGGTAAAATAAAAGCAGAGCTGTATTGTAGGCCACTTTCATATTGGGAAATGCGTTTTCTTTTCTTAAGGCTTTATATGTTTTATTTCTGGGAAATAAACTGGAGAAAGAAGCCAAGAATAAAAGTCCCACTTGTAAATCACCGAGACTGAGTATCTCCAGCTTAAACAGCTCATTTTGTGGCTCTGCATCAATCTGTTTAAATTTAGGTCTTCAAAACCCAGTATTTTTTAACAAACAGGAAATGCACAAACACTCTTGAACCCAAGTGGCATGCAAACTAGGACACCAATGCAGCCTTTCAGGTCCTTTTCTTCTGCCCTGTATAGCTCAAGAGTTGGCAGAGGCTCGGAGAACCTTTGGAGAAGGAAATGCTGCTGACTCCTACAACACTTTTTGAAAAGTTTTGTTCTTTCCACAAGCTTTTCCACATTTCAGTCAGATAAATTTTTCCCTCTTATGATAAATTTCAATGGAACTCAATTTTAAAAATTGCATTTGGAGTTTTTCAACCATTCTCTACATTTAGCGTTGATGTTACTACTAAGGCAAAAGATGGGATTTTTGCATCAGGAACACACTGCAGCTGCACCCACTGTCACTCCAGTTTCCTCATGCTTCCCATGCTTTCAAAGATGGGATAGAACGCTACTGACTGATGCATTGTGCAAACAAGAAAATGCTTCCACACTGCAGACAGCACAAAAAAATAACACCATCTTCACATTGTTGTTAGTTAATAAGATGGGTAAACAGGACTATAAATTATTAACAGGGGCAGGGAGGAGGGACCAAGAACCAGGAGATTAACACCAATAAGAAGACTGTACCACTTCTAAATAGAGATAAACACAGTTTTTGAATGAAACATTTTACTAATGTTCTTCTAATACATTCCTCAGTGCATAACAATTCCTTACAGTCTTTGACTTAATAGGGCAGATCAATGGACCCCTACTCTAACTTCAGTAAAGAAAAGCAAGATAGACAGTGAAAAACGAACTAAGCGTTTTCTCAGCATAACTAATCCCATTCCAACCAATTATCTCCAATCCTCAAGACCCATCTTGTAATAGGAATTAACCAGCTTTCCAAAAAATATTGAAGAAGTCTTTCCAGATGCACATAATTTTTATTCACTTACAGTTTACATAGTCTAGAAAGAAAATTCAAGAAGATTGGCTTGCTGCTTAGGAGAAAACTCGCATTAAGACCCTGCTCTGCCAGTGTCTTCCTGCGTAATCTTGGACAAGTCATTCAGGACAGGTTTACGGCCCACAGCAGAGAACGATGCAGAGCTGAGCTGCGGGTTCCCAAGCCAGGAACCACACATGGCAGCGCGCTGCTGTGCCATTATGAACCAGAGGCAGCACGTGGAAGTGGTGCTAAAGAAGTTAGCTGGCTCGCTCCACTGAGCACACTGCTCTAGGGCAGGGATCACACAGCCTGCTTAGGTGTCTTTTCACCTCCAGTAAAAGTACATGCTTAAGTTCTCTACCTCATTTCTCCATTTGCAGAATGGGAAGAGTAACACTTTAATGTTTTGCAAGACATTGCAGGCATACAAACAAGAGACCTGGGGAAGCACAGACAGAATAGAGTACCAGAAAGGAGGGAATGCAGCACAGATCTCTAAAGTCCACAGAATACTTTTGAAAGTTTCTTTGCTTCAGTAACTTTATCCCAGGCTTCAGAAAAAAACATCTATTAGCACTAAATGGCAAAGTTAAAACTGGAAACAGGATCAAGCTGTGAACAGAAAACTGATCAGGACCTATTTGACTGAGAAAAAAAGTTAATCAAAAATTTCTTGAGGAAATATCTTTGCTCTTGGGAAATGTCAGTTTACTGAAACTTCTTGAAGAAAAATAAAATTCTGCTAAGAAAGATAGCTCAGGTTCAGGGAGGATTTTCTAATGAAACTGAAAGGGAGAGGTGCTAATTCCAGAACATACCAACAACCTGCAGAGTCAATGATAAGACAAACTTAAGTTCAAATCGCACCCATGATGAGACTTGGCACAGGGAATTGAACCTACAGCTCCAGATAAGTTTCCTGACCTGGCTAATCTGGGAGTAGTGTGTGTCTTTTGTATACACAATTGAATGCTCACTCTGATGCATGGAAGAAAGACTCACATTATAGCCCAAGGTCAGCACAGCTGCTTGGATGTGAGAAATGTATGCTTAAATTTCTATTCCACACAAAGCATTGTTGTGACTTGAAAGCAGTTCTTCCAAAAACCTAAATAAATACCCTGCGTGTTACTGTACTCATTATTCTGGTTACATTTAAATCTTTCAGAGGTGTCTGTTCTGTACAAGTGCAGAACTGGAAAAAGGGTTTATGGGATAGGAGCCTGTTTCCTCTCCACCTCTAGAAAAAATACCAGATAGACAGAAAGGAAATTAAGAATTTTCTGATAAAAGAACCATCTAGCTTTATCCAAAAGGTCACCAGAGGAGATAATTAACTTTAAAATCAGGTACACTTATTTTCAATTTATGTTCCACCATTTTTTGCGAGTGTAACTTCAGTTTTTAACTGAGCTATGTCTGTTTAGCATTCACATAGAAGAAAGCTCTACTACCTGTTTTGTGACTCATAAAACTGGAGGTTGCCACTCTCTTCAGAAAACAAAGCCCCTTTTCCTTCACAGCTAAGTAGAATACTTTATACCTGCTAGATGTTCAGCTTCCTTTCACTGAAGTTTGATGTGAAACCATATCAGGCTATGGTCTTTCTCTGAAGGAGATAGCTGAACTTACAGTTCTTTCACTTACCACCCAGGCATCATGGTGCTTTTTCTGTTCCCTATTTGGATGAATAAATCTTCAGGTGCCAGCTCTGCACACAACCCAAAACTCTAGCTTTTGGTCTCACACCCTGCCCCTAAGCTGGGGTGGCACAGAGCACACAAGATGATGGGCTGTTTGCTTCCTTTCTCAACCCTGAAACTCCACACCCAAGCCCTGTCTAAGTCCCTTTCATCAAGCAGAGTTATTACTAAGAACAAATTAGAAACTCCAAATAAAACAGTCCAGTTGTAAAGTTCTGATTACCATCTATAGCCCTCTCCTCGTTCCAGCAAGCCCTAACCTTTCAGCCTTCTTAAGTCCCAGGGTGAATCTCCACATGACAGATGATGCGTGGCTGGTGTATCAACTGCATGACAGCCAGGACAGAGAATGCCATCCCACAACGTGCTGGGTTATGGGACAAGGTAAGGTCAGTCAGTCGTGTGATAACTCAACAGGCCAACAATAAAGGAAGATAAATGCAGAAGTTTCACAAATATTTGCTGAGATTTTATAACTTGATTGGATCTAAATCTCCTCTCTCAGATCTGACCCACACAGGGAAAGTAATCAGTGTGACTGCACCTGAATAGGAAAACGTGTGGAATCACTGTATCAGTCCTGGATAAAGGCATTCTTAGCTGCCCACAGAATAGGGCTATTCTGGCACTGCTACACCAATCAGCCGCCCAGACTGACTAAAGGTTACATCAGCTGTGCAATCAAATAACAGAAGATTTTCTGTTATCCTCCGAGATAGCCCTGATTAGAACTGAGGTAAAAGCAGAGTTAGGGGCAAAGGTAGAATTCCTGCTCTGGGCAAATACCTGCTGCAACGTACACATGCTGCCCAACAGTATACTGACCTCATAATGATTTTCTGCCCAGCAGAGAATTTCATTGCTCATAAAGACATCTGTATGATCTGGCTAAATATGTACATACATATGTATGTACTGGCTAAAGAGTACAGTTGTGAGCTGGAGAAAACTAAACACAGATAAAGGAAACACCATATGAACAAAAAAAAAACCTAAACACTTGAAACATGATTTTCAACCCTCTAAATGAAAACACCTTTAAAAACAAAACAAAACCAAACAAATCAAACATTTAAAAATGGTAGTTCACATGATGTGTAAAGAAGATACTACAAAGAAAACTTCCATTAAGCCACTCTGCTCTGATGTTCCACCCTGATATACACTGTTTCTCTCATTTAAGTGCAGTAACTGGAATCCAAGAGGCTGTTTGTATGAGCAAGGATCATTCCTGGAAGCGAGTCGAGCTTACTTCACTTCAAGAGAGCCCTTCAAATCAGCAAAACCTCTCCCCACCTTCACTGGTCAATACATTAGCCCATAACTTTTCAGGCAGAGAAGATAGGGCCATGAGGGATTTTAAGAGGCAATATAGGCCCTTCCCCCTCCTCCCAAAAGCAGGATCAACTCTAAGGAAAACCTGACTGATGAACAATGCTTGAAGCTTTTTAATTACATGGACTCTGTATTTTGCTGAGGCCATTTCTTCCAGTCTTTCACTGTCCTTAAGGAAAGGCTTTTTTTCTACTGTATAACATGAACCTTTCTCATTACATTTCAAACATGTAATACTTCTTGTCCTATGTACCGAAGGCATACAAGACATGTCTTTTATATATCTAAAGACTGTACCCTCTTAGGCTTCTCTTACCCTAGACTTAAAAAATTCAGCTCTCCCTTATTCCACACAAAAAACCCCAAGGTTCATATAAATATGTTCATAAAATCATAGAATGGTTTGGGTTGGAGGGGACCTTAAAGATCATCTAGTTCCAACCCCCTGCCATGGGCAGGGACACCTCCCACTAGACCAGGTTGCTCAAAGCCCCATCCAACCTGGCCTTGAACACTTCCAGGGATGGGGCATCCACAACTTCTCTGGGCAACCTGTGCCAGTGGCTCACCACACTCACAGTAAAGAATTTCTTCCTAATATCTAATCTAAATTTCCCCTCTTTCAGTTTAAAACTGTTACTTCGCTTCCTATCACTACACTCCTTGATAAAGGATCCCTCCCCATCTCTCCTGTAGGCCTCCCCAAACCCTCCTCTTCTCCAGGCTGAACAACCCCAATTCTCTCAGCCTGTCCTCAAAGGAGAGGTGGCCAGCCCTATGATCATCTTTGTGGCCCTCCACTGGACTTGTTCCAACAGGTCCATGTCCTTCCTATGCTGAGGGCTCTAGAGCTGGATGCAGTATTCCAGGTGGGGTCTCACCAGAGTAGAGGGCAGAATCACCTCCCTCGACCTGCCGGCCACGCTTCTTTTGATGCAGCCCAGGGTACGGTTGGCTTTCTGGGCTGCGAGTGTACATTGCCAGCTCATGTTGAGCTTCTCATCCACCAACACTGCCAAGTCCTTTTCCTCAGGGCTGCTCTCCTGAGAGCAGAACATAAGTAATGCGATTAACACCGTATCTCACATAATGATTTTGCATAGAGAAATTGCAAATAAAAATCTACACAGGTTTCTTCCCCACCCCTTCACTGAGCACAGCAGCTCTGCTAACCCATCAGGCCAAGGCCATCTTGGACTCTACCATGATAACTCTCCCAGACCACTCCTCTTGGCAACAGGACTCAGCTATGACAGCGCAGAGCCCAAGCGCAGTCACGCAGCTCCTCACGTTCTTTCGGAACTGCCACCAGCAGAGTCGAGCCTGGATAAAAATACGTGAATCTGCAGGAAGTTTCCTACAGGTGCAAAGCAATCAGTGATACATAGGAATAGAGCTTTCAGGAGAAAAGCCCTCACAAAGCCTGTTGCAAGCTGTCCAGTGTGATATAGAGGCTCGGGGTGACTCAGCTGCAAAGTTCTGAAAATCAGTTTAGACAAACTCCAGGCGCCTTTGAAAGAAGCATTCCAAACACACAGAGAATTAAATAGCATCAATGTGTAAAAAAAACACTGAAGGAAATTCAATGTTTTTTGATAACAGCTTCAGAGATAAATAAACTCTGGGAAATAAATTCAGAAAAAGGCTGATTTGTCACATGAGGCTTTTCACTGAGCTCTTGCAGGAATACAGAAAAGGGAACCCCTCCAAAACAGTTACAAAAAAAGGAAGTTAGTGTCACAGAGAAGCTTAGATCACAGAGTTGGGCCAAGATGGATAAAGACAGCACAGCCCCTGCTCACGCTCTAAGCAACATTTAGTGTCATATGAAGGGTTCCGGTTCACACTAAGAAAATGTATGGTAACTAAACTACGGAAATAGTGGCCTAAAATTGCTGTTGAGAAACAGAGATTTCTCTGTTAAGGGTTTTAATTGCTCCTACGCAAGTTCACAAAGGTATTGCTTAAAGAAGAGTCACATGGTTTTTAATTTTTTAAAAAAAACCAAAATAACAGCATAATAACAACAGATTGGCAGCAATAAAAAAAATGAAATACTAATCAAAATGTAAACAACATTACAAACCAGAAAGTCAACACTATCACTCACTATCTATGTTTACAGAAACAAGTTTTGGACCCCCTCCAATAGAGACAAAACTCCCAATTCACCCCAAACAGCAAAAGAGAAGATTTATTTTTCAAGTACTCTCTACACCACTTGAACACTTTTATCAAATATTCTATATCTTATGAAAAAAACTTTATTCAAAAAAGTTCAAATAACATTTATCAATGTTATTTACTCTTTCAATAACAGCAAATCTTAACTCTGTCTTCAGAAAGCGTCACCCATTTAAACCATTCTCAGGTTTGATTCACACAGAGTCCCTACACACTTCCTCTACAAAGCACAGGTAAATAAAAGCTTTATACTGTTACTAAACAAAAATTGAGTGGTCTTCTGGTCACTCATTGCCCTAGCCACAATAATCTGCTAGGAGAAGTTAGAGGCAGTGTCGCTGTAACGTCCATTACACAGGCTGCATTGCAGGTAACAACATTCTCAGACAAGAAAGCATCAGCTGTGCATGAGAGGCAGCGAAGTCTCTGCCCTCTGCTGTCACCTCAGTTGTGTTCAGTCCCCACTGCAGGGACTGCCTCACTCATCACGGCTGCGCTCTATTTTTTCACAGCTAAACCAAGTGTAGTGCCATTTTATTACCTTAAAATACTGATCCCCTGCTGCTGCCAAATTATTTAAAGTGGTGGCCAGAAGGGAGGGACACTGACTAATAACTAACTAATGTAAACTGAAGCAAAAATCGCCTGGCCAGCCTGATTTTGAGACCTGATGATGATTATCAGCTACATTTCCTTCAATTGAGGTTCGAGGATATATTTTAAGGTGTTAATGATACAAGGATTGTATTTCACTTCAACACATTATTTTCACTTTTAGGAAAGAATAATTCTTAACTTGCCAAAAAGGTAAATTAATCTTTACAAAACCACTGGCCATGAGTCAGGGTTATTGGCATTTCCCTCTTACAGATAGAAAAACTGAGGTAAAGACAGTAATGTGAATTACCAGACATGAATTAATGCCAGAGCTCAAAATTGAAACCAGCATCCTTACTTCTATGGACAGCTGTGCTTAGTATCAGCCAGGGGAGGCAATAGAGGTCTAATAGAAGCATTTAAATCCTTTGCACTCTGTCTTTTTCCCAGTGCTGTTACTGGAAATACACCTGCCACTCAACCAAAATGCAGATGATGTCCCCCAATATGCGTGTGCACTGCCACCACATGTCCTATGTCTGTAGAGGAACTGGGGACTANTGTGTGCACTGCCACCACATGACTGGCACGGTTCCTGTTCTGTGTCTGTAGAGGAACTGGGGACTACTGGGGAAGAAGGGACCGAGGACACGGGAGGGTATGAACTCACAAAAGGTGCCGACTCAGGGCTGTAGAGTGATTCCTGCCACAGACTTTGCTGCCTCTTTAGATATAAGGAGACAACTTCTACCAATCTCCACTTGCTCACAGCTAAAAGGCAAAGACAACCATAACACTAAAAACCTTACTGAAGTGATAAATCAGCACTGCTCAAGACTCCCATTCAAGAGAAAAACATTATTCAGTGAAGCATATGTTTCAGTATTACAGAAGTCAATGTGGGTTACACGAAGCAAGGCTGGTGATTTGTTTAGAAGGCAGAAGGAAGAAGCAGGTACATGCATTTAGCTTCATTTTCCTGAAAGGAAATTAACCTTTCAACAATTTGGGCAATGTTGAGTTCAACAGAGTTGCTGTGTTCAAGTATTTCTCCTCAGAAATGATCTCATATGAACATCAACCCATGAAGAATTACAGGGAAACTGGCGTTTCTCTCCGAAATCCTCTGCCAGTCTCCATAAAGGTTATACCCAGTTCTCAAGACTATCAAATCCCATGGCAACCAGACCCAGGATGTATTTCTCTCATTCTCCACACTGATATTAAATGACAGCCCTTTGTTTGGAGTGCTAAATGCAAGCATTTCAAGATGCCCTTCAGCAGGCTCCTCAACAGCCAACCTGTTACTTCGTAAGCATTTCTTTTACTCGGTGCTTAAGTTACAGAACACTTTTCCTTTATACTGGAGCTTTCAAAATGGATTATTATTACAGGGTGGAGTGAAAACTGAGCCAGCAGTTCTGCCCACGGCAGGACATAGCCCGGCTCGTATGGATGAGGACACAACCGTTGTGCCTGGACCACATGGGACAAGAACAGGCTTCCACAGCTCCCGCATTCCGCGGGGAACCTCCGCTGGCAGCCACGCACTTCACCCTGCAGCAGGAGGAGTGAAACGGAGACCCAGCCGGCGAGGCCAGAGCGGGGCACACGCCGTCCTTCACTGGGGGCGCATCCCCAGCCCTTAGGCAGAGATGCGCTTTGTCTCCTGCCAGGCAGAAAAGCCCCACCGGGCCCTTCCCACGGTGGCACACCCTGCGCCCAGCAATAACCGCTTTGGGACCACCTGATGAGACAAACCGGGAGCATCCCCGTTACCATCGCTGCTTTCCAGCTGGGAAATCTATCCCAGCTCTTCTGCTCCTCAAAGCCACCTCTGTGCCAAAACCCCCACCCCCACCTCCACCTCCACCTCCACCTCCACCTCCACCTCCAGCGGGGCTCCACCG
>VXBO01013207.1:1962992-1994467 GCA_013400135.1 Rhinoptilus africanus
TGAGCGGCTGCGATGCCGATGCCGGGGGGCGGCGGGGCCGCGGCCGCCGCCAGGCGACCCCCGTCCGGCGAGGCGGCGGCGGCGGCGCGGGACGAGGAGCAGCAGGAGGAGGAGGGCGAGGAGGATCTCCGCGACGGCGGCGTCCCCTTCTTCGTCAACCGCGGCGGGCTGCCGGTGGACGAGCCCACCTGGGAGCGGATGTGGCGGCATGTGGGCAGGATCCACCCCGAGGGGGAGCGGGTGGCGCAGAGGATCCGGGGCGCCGCCGACCTGCCCAAGGTGAGACACCCCCCCCCACACACACACACACACACGCCCCGGGGCTGGTGCCGGCGGCAGCGCCCGGGCGGGCCGTCCCCTGCGGGGCGCACGAAGCGGAAAGGGGGAAAGGGTGGCATCCCGCTGGGAGGACCAGCTCGGGAGCTATCCCTCGGGAAAAGGGACCCCGGGGGTGCTCTTGCAGGAAGTGGCGCCACGCTGTGACTCGGGGTGTGGGCCAGCAGCACCCTCTGCTTCTCAGGCCTTGCTGCAAAAGGGACTTGAGGTGGGTAGTGTGCGAGCCCCCTGGGAGGGAGATTCCGTGGGATGGATTGCCCTAAAGACTGGATAAATGATGAAAAGCTGAGGAGAGTTAGATTTAGAAGAGTCCGAATTCTTGAGGTGGGAGGGTGAGACAGGCAGAGGTAAGTCTTCGAGCCATAAGATACTAGATTTGGGTCCAGTCTCCCACACCAAAAGGCATTCTTGCACAGAACGGTGTCTGTCAGAAGAGGCACTCTTGATAGCCAAGGAGTTTGAAGAGGAGTTAGTGAACGCTTGCAGAGCTTGTTGCTGGTGTAGGGTCAGATGTTGTGATTGCCAGGCGCGTTCCTGGCCTTGCTGCAGCAAACTTTATGATCATTTCACTTAATCTTGTGCCACACTGAATCATTAGCATGTGAATTCTTGTGATTGTTGCTATCTGTGTTGCACCTCAGCCGGGAGAAAAATCTCCTCCTTTCATGGGCATACTGTGAACAAAAGAGGCTGCAAACATTTGGTGTTTCACTCTGTTGGCGGGTTATGAGAGTATTCCCATCATCCTAACTGAGGAAATCCAAATACAAGAGGATGAAGCTTTTTCTGCTCAGGCTTTTTTAGCAAGGATTTGCCTCCTTGGCAAGGTAATTTGAAGTATGCAAGAACATGCTATTACACAGTGCACAGGCAATCCGTACTGCTTTCCACAAGGAACTCTGGAGAAGCATGTGATGGAACATCCTTTGTGCAGTGAAGAGTTACAGGCATCTGTGGCAGCAACCAGAACAAATTTTGAATCCTGATTACAGTCTGTTCTAACCCCACTAGACTTTTCCTTCCTTTTCAGATTTCCTTCCTTTCCTACGACTTTGTCCTGAGCCTGGCTGAAGGCTGAAAACATGTTTCAGATCAATCAGACCATGCACTACTTAATTTTGTAACCAAAAGACCAGAATAGGTGAGGGAAGTGGAAGAAAGAAGTTCACAAACAAGAGTCTGGCCCACGAGGGGAGAGAAATACAGTGTTCAATCTCTGGTTTCTGTCTTAATGCGAAGTACTTCCACTGTTCCTACTTTACAGTCATGGTGCCAGAGGGTTACTGTTCGGGGACACAAGCAGTAAGAGCTCCTCTAGCAACAACAGGTGAAATTGGACTACCCATTCTTTTTGGCATTTGCTGGCACCCCTGGGAACCAGATCTATAAACTCTATTCAGCCCTCTACAATCTGAGATCCCATTCCCAAGCTCACCAGGCATCCAGATGAGAGGATGCTGGGATGCAGGAAGCAGCAAGGATGGATGGGCTCTGTTTCCCTAGCTCCTTCTTCCCTCCAGGGATGTGTTTTTATCTTTGAGGGCTGCTTACATCACCACGCATCTCCGTGACATCAAGTTTCCCTGAATGGCTGATGCAACAGATGAGAATTAGGGCAGTGACTGTACTCTGCAGGGCTAGCTCCTTTGAAAAGCCAGGTACTCGCCATGTGCTGGAGGGTGAATAGGCCTTTTTAGTTATTGGGAATGGGAATGGTCAGTGGTTTGCCTGCTCCCAGGTTTTTGGCCATCAAGAGTAGCCAGTGTTGGGGGAAATAACTCTTTTGAGAGTTGTCTGTTAACTAAATACTGTAAAATGATGACTGCAGGAGGCTGTGATCAGACTTCCTAAAAAGTTCACACATCAGCTGCAGAGGCCGTGTCTTTCACTGGGCTGCGAGAGCTTGGAGATCTCTTCTGGTCTCTGTTTCCTTCCCATAGATTTCGGGGCGAGCAGGCATTGTGTGAGCCGTGCCACGCTGGCAGGACACAGCTGACTGGCCATGCATGCTAGGCTTGAGAGTGCCGCCCTCCTGGAGGTTGTTTCCTTTCTAGCAACAGGGTGAGGTGCTGCTTTGCTTGGAGCTGCTGGGACCATCAAATGGGTGCACACTGGAAATGCAAAGTTACGTGTGTTTGCCTCATTAAAAAATGATGGATTTTAATTGAGATGGTTATGAGGGCAAAGACAGGAAGAGCTGCATCTAATGTGTTCATATATTGAGAGAGTTTCTTTAGTCAGGCTAACAACTGGGATTCGTATCGCTCCCATGTCGCTTGCAAAAGGAAGATTAGGGAGGGGCTTGGATACATACAAGCACCATAAAAGAAACTGCTGAGAAACTAGGCTGGCCAAAACAGCACCTCTGTGATATGGATAAGGGTGGAGCGTTGTCTGTGCCTCCATCCCGTCTGTCTTGTGTCATGTACAGCATGGCCCACTTAGTACATGAAAATCTCTGTTGTTCTCGGGATCCCCTTTCTAAAAGCAGAGTCCCAATCCCATGCATATGGCCAGCCTGCCGGGGCGCGTGAATGTAGGAGTGGGGTGATGCAGCCCCTCCACGCAAGTGGTGAGGGCCAGGGACATGTTCAGTCAGTCTGCTAAGCCTGGCAGAGGTATGTGCTGTGGGAACTCTGGGCTCTCTTCCTAGCTCTCTCTCCAGCTTTCAGAAGAACTAAAGGGAAAGCAAAATAGAGCTGATTTCCTATCTTTTCTGTTACAAATAAATTCCTCTCTGCTTTCTGGAGGATTGTGAAGGCTGTCTAATATTTATAGCCCTTCTGAGATGTGCAGTGGATGATGCTGGGTAAGAACAAAGCGTTAAGAGTCTCCCATCCTGTCAGTGCAGGATTGAGGGATGGAGACCTTACTCCTCTCCTCCTCCTTCTATTGCCCCATTAAAATGCTATAGCCCTGATGCAAAAGAAACTGTAGCCCAGTCTGGGCTGCAGGCCCAGATCTGAGAGAGAGAGAGCACACTGTACTTTCATCACTTTAATTACTTGAGGTGCAGGAGGCTCTTCTGCATTAACTAGTCCCCTGCTGAAGTGGTTGCCATTACGCTGTCTCAGTGTTGCATGGTCCTTTGAAGAAAAGGGGAATTGGGGGTCTGTACTAGTAAAGGGAGGAGTAACTACCCAGAATCATCAGTCTGCGCTGTCAACATGCACTTACTCTGTCTGTCTCCACTCATAAAGCATGAAAGTCTCTATGCTGAAGAAATTAAACAAAGTTAAATAGTCAGCCTGTCCTGGTTGTTACCTCTTTCATTGTTTCTGCCTGGAAATGATTTCCTGTGACTCAGTGTGTCAGCTCACAGCATCCAAACTGACTCAGCTCGTGCAGTTCCAGAGATGGCTCCATCCCTGTGCCGCTCTCTGGAGCCTTCCCTGCTCCTGCTGCAGCTGAACAAACCCAGTTTCACAGCTGCTCCTGCCATTCCTGTGCTGTCTCCTGCAAGTGAGACAGTTAGTGCCTCTGCTTGCTCCAAGCAGGGTACGGAAATGAGGCCTGGAGATGACAACTTGCACCTCCAAGAAGTGCTAGGAACATGGCTACCAATGGCCAAATAGGGCTACTTAGTTTTAAAAAAAAAAAAAAAGAAAAATAAAAGAAAAATCAAAACACAGGAGAGAAAATGGATAGAGACTAGTTTAGTTCAGTGTTTACTTGCTAATGGTGTTTGGAGCTAGACCGAAAAACACAGATTGCAGTTCCCAGAGGCAGCGACAGCCCATGTCTCAAGGTTAAGCAGTCTCTGTCCCCTCTGCTGTGTGGGCACAAGCAGAGTGCAACCATGTGGCAAACCAGGACAGGGAACTGATCTGACTGAAAACTACCCACGCTCACTGGCTCAGCTTTCAGCTGGTTCAGGTGCCTGACCTGGTGCACCAGTCACTTGTGCCAACCCAGGCCAGAAGAAGGAGGTATGGAAATGAGCGGCCGCAGAAACACTTGTAGAGGGTAATGAGTGGCGAAGCAGCGCTGCTGGCTACAAAACCATGGCCAGCAGAGGCAGTTGTGCATGGCGGAGTAGAAGGCCCAAGGGAAGATCTAGTTCTGACTCACCCTTTCTTAGCTGGGGATAGCCCAGCTCTGGGGGAAGTCTGAAGAGGAACTGAAATGCTAAAAACCAAACTGCTGTGAAAAGCTGCAGTCTGGTATCAGAAGGGTGTGTGCAAGGCATGAGTTACTCTTTAGACGGAAAATGCTGGACTGTTTCTCCAAGCCTGTCAGTCACACCAAATTTGTGTCTTCTCCATTATATTTGTCCCGTGGACAGGACCCTTCTCTTTCCTTAGACACGTTTTCTCAGCTGCTGACAAGGCTGTAGGTATCCCCTGTGGAGCAGATGGTGAGGAAAACGTGATTAGACCCATAAGGCTA
Organism: Rhinoptilus africanus; assembly: GCA_013400135.1. Taxonomy (NCBI): domain Eukaryota; kingdom Metazoa; phylum Chordata; class Aves; order Charadriiformes; family Glareolidae; genus Rhinoptilus; species Rhinoptilus africanus. The sequence continues at coordinate 1,967,718 of VXBO01013207.1, forward strand.
AGGCCTCAGAATGGGACAGCAGTCCCAACAGTGAACTTTCAGAAGTCATTCTCTGACCACGTAATTCAAAACAACAGACACAGTAGGAGGGGTAGGAGGGGGAATCGTGATGCTGTCAAGCCTGTGTCCTAGTCAGTGCCAACTTGCCTGAGACGCCAGGAGGCAGCAAGGGACCTTTATGCCCTTGCTTACAGGACTGTTCCATGCTCCTGTGGTTTTTGGGGAAACTCATTCTCCGTTTTTGCCTCTCTCTCTCTCCTTTTATTTTTGTTTTGTGCCTTCCAGGTTGCACACTCAAATGAGGACAAGTTCTCTTGGGTGATAGCTTTCCTGGCTTGCATCTTGCCTCATCAGTGAATTTTATCTGATTTTATCTAATTCTCCCAATATAACGTTGCCTAAATGCAGGACCCCTTCCCACAATTTCTCTTGCAGCTCTGTGGTAGTGCTTCATTCTGAATCCCTTCCCAGTTACCAGTGTGGGAACAGAGGAATGTTGCTGGTGTGGTCACTTTGGGCTGCTGAAAGGGGCTGCTTTCAGAGGAACATGCTTCCTGTGGCTACGTGCTACTGAGTTCAGCAAGAAGCTGGAGAGGTGTGGAAGCAGTGATTTACGTTCTGCTTCCCATTTCAGATTCCCATACCAAGTGTGCCTGCGTTCCAGCCATCCACCCCGATCCCTGAGCGCCTGGAAGCTGTACAGCGCTACATCAGGGAGCTTCAGTATCCTTTCTTGTTACCTTAGTCACTGGTGTGATAAGCCAGGAAGAGGGAGCAAGAGGACTCCTTTCCCTGTGAAGAACAGAAAAGCTCATTCGTTACAGCTGGAGGGGAACTGAATCTTGCTCCGTGAAAACAGGAAGCTGGGCTCAGGATGATGGTTTGCTTTGCTCCTGTTTCTTTTCTGCCCAAGTTACCTTCTGATCCTGTTCATTCCATGTAACAAATGGGCATGTTGTCAAGGGCCCTTCTCCACAACCCACCTTTCCAGGTGAGTGCCTTTACAGTGCCATTTTGTTAGGAACATGTGTTTCTGAGACCCTGACAGTTGGGTCTCAGACGGACTGTACACTCCGTCACCTCACTGTTAACGCATAGGTGAGGAAACTGCCTCTCAAACACTCTTCTCCATAGCTGTCTAGAGGACAGTCAGCCACCCTGCTTTTGTGCATCTGTGGTAACCTGCCCCTTTATATTCAGAGCTGCCTGTGTGACTGGCTCCTGGCAATGAGATTTCTCCATCCTTGTTGTGCTGGACAGCAGGCACGTGCCATGCAAGCACAGCCTCATCTCACTGATGAGATACAGATCTAGCTCTGGCTTCAGCCCTGAGACAAGGTAAGAAGGCAGACCTTTTGGCACCTCTCACCCATCTAAGGTGGTTGTGCTCTGGAGTGGGTCCCAGTCAGTCTTAGAATAAGATACCATGAAAGTTTCAATGCTCCGTGCACTCTGTGCAGACCACAGCATAGAGAGATCTATCAAACTTTGTTCTGCCCTGGTGACTGGAAAGCTGAGCAGAGCAGGTGCTGTCAGCGTGGGCCTTTGGGAAATGGACACCTGTGTGTGAGGAGGAGAAAGAGAAAAATTGACAAGATGGAAATACAGTGGAAGTAACAAGGGGCTAGAAACGGGAGAAATGCAGGAGAGGGAGGTGGGGACTTTCTTGCGTTGCTGTTATATTTGTGAAATCTTGACTTTGCTGTGAGAATAGCAACATGAAAGTTCTTCAGACAGGTTTTCTTCAAACCCTACAAGCTGCCAGGCCCTTAACTTCTTGCCTCCAGGTACAATCACACTGGGACACAATTCTTTGAGATTAAGAAGAGCAGACCTCTGACTGGGTAAGTGCTGGCAGCCCCTACAGCATTTAATCCTTGCTTTAACATGTTGGGGCCTTGCTATACCCACTGCTTTTTCTTCCATCCCCTGGCCAAGGTCTAGGTGGCACTCAGGACTTTCAGTACTGCAGCCCCATCCTACTTTAGATGACTTTATTGTCTGTTGCCTGGGGCACGGCTGGGCAGAGCTGTGTCTGTCCTTTCTCAAGGACAAGGTTTTGTTGTCATGAATCAGTAAATCCAGTAAAATATCATAAACGTATTTCAAAGATGTGCAGATTCTGCCTGTTTCTAATTGTAACATAACTATATGAACTTCTGATGGATTCTGAAATTAGGTCCTGCCCTAAACAAGCTTCGTAAAAGCCAAGTACCTTTACAGGTCTTACTTCATAGCTCTTGTGAGTGCCTTTGCAGAACCTAGGCTCACTACGCTTCTGGTGTCTCATACTTTGAAGGACAAGGGGGAGTCAGATTCTGGGAAGACTGTAGATTTTGTGAAGAGCTGTGCCTCATAAGTTCCTGGAAATAAGCACATGATGTTCATTGACTGCCTTGGTCAGCATATTGAGAGTCTCCCAAGACTGGCTTCTACTCCATAGACTTATGTGACCCCAAAAGTCTTGTGTTGAATCAGTGCAATGTCTCTTCCACAATATTTGTTAAACAGAGAGTAGGCTTAATGCCAGAGAATAGAGCTTCACTGTCCTTGAACCTTGTGAGGCAAACATTGCTGTCTCTTGGTCCTTTGAGGCTTCTGCTTGCGGTCACACTGGTGTCCATCCAGAACTCACTGTGCCAAGTGCCGTGGTCTCCCTGTGAACAGAGGTTGGCTTAGTGGGCAGCTTTGCTGTAACTCACTGAAGGGAGTTCCTTGTAAGCAGCAACGGTGTGTGGTAGAGACCTGGTTTGGATTTCATATCTTCCTAAAGAAGATATTTTCTCCTGTTCTCTGTCCTCAGTGGGCCACCTTCTTTCCTGGAAACCCACCTTACATATATAGTGCAAAAGGGCTGAACTGGCCATACTTGCCTAGCACAAGCCCTCTAACTGTCCTCGACTTTCCCCTGTTCCACTCCGCAGGCTGATGGACCTGGCCAAAGAAATGACCAAAGAGGCCCTGCCAATAAAATGCCTGGAAGCTGTGATCCTGGGAATGTATCCTTTCCTCTTGGAATTGTGCATGTCTGCCAATCCTTGTGTTTTCTCCTCTGCTCTCTTATGATGCTTTGAGGCTGCTGATAATGTTATCACCAAGCCTCACATGTCTCTCTTTTCCTCCTCCAGTTCTCCCAGAAAAACCTACTAATAAAATCCAAATCCAAGCAATAGTTCTTCAGAGTTGCTCCTCCTTCCCCAAGAAGTGTGGTGCTGCTCTGGACAACTCTACAACTGAGTAAAGGATAAAGGAAGGATCTAAGGAACATCTAAAGAGGGGCAAAAATATTAGCTAGAGTTAGATCAGAAAGTCCTTTGTGGATGACATTGCTCACTTACTGCAATGTTGCCTGCACATGCTCTACATAAAAATAAATCAGGGATCCTCCCCAACTTCTAATTATGGTGTATGTCACTTTACTATTATGTCTAACATTGCCTGCCAGCTTAGGCAATACCTTTATTAATTCTAGATGTGTGTCATCTTTAAATACACATCTTTCCTAGCTGTCTTCCAGGCTTAGTCTATGTCTCTCAGGCTATAGATTCTTGATGCACATTGTCAAAGCCACCTGGAGGGGCAGAGATAGCAAGTGAATGCTTCAGAAGGGTAGTCTGATGAGTATTTTGTCCTGAAGGTTCCTCAGTTCATGTGTGAAATAGTAGCTAGTAAACCAGATTAAAACAAACTGAGGAATAATGCTATGGCATTAACAGTTTGGGAGCTGTGGAATACAGTACACTTGAGGTATTAGCATTGCAACTTCTGCATCACAAAACTGCCTCAAAATGAACTTCCCTTTGTTGATTGTCTTGTTGAAGAGGGCAAGTCTGGTTTCCCCATGACCCAGATGAAAGTAGGGCAGCTTGTAGTGAGCTGGACTCGATCTGGAGAACAAATCCTGCCTATGTGGTGCCTGAATCCCTGGTGAGTCTGCTGAGCAGGCTGGGAGGGTTTGGCGCAGGGAGGAAGGATTTTGTCAAGAAAATGGTATCACTGGTTGTTTCCTGAATACTGGCTGCTGTCAGTTACCTCACCAACAACATGACCACGCTGGACCGTTTCCCCATCAGCTTCAAAACCCATTTCTCAGGGAACTACTTCCGACACATTGTGCTGGGGGTGAACTTTGGAGGCCGCTATGGGGCACTGGGCATCAGCCGACGTGAGGAGCTCATGTACAAAGCACCCGTCTTCCGCACACTGAGTGAACTCATCTTTGACTTCGAGGAGGCGTATCGCCGCTGCTGGCACACTCTCAAAAAGGTGAAGCTGGGCCACTGTGTGTCCCACGACCCACACAGTGTGGAGCAGATTGAGTGGAAGCACTCCATCCTGGATCTAGACAAACTAACCCGGGAAGACTTCCGCAAAGAGCTTGAGAGACATGCCCGTGATATGAGGCTGAAGGTAAGCAGCGAGAATGGGGAAGTAGCTCGCTGCTGCATCCACTGTCTTACCTGGCTGATGGTGTGCTGGGGGAGGGAAGTGGCAGGAGGCTGTCCTAGATGGTGATGGAATTGAGAGTGAACTAGAGGCTGGGGGCTTTTTTCCTTTGTATACAGGCTGGTCCCCTAATGGATGCTAGCACAGTACTGCAGTTGCAATTAGCTTGGCCTGTATACAGTCCTTGGAACCATAGCTGTCACTGTAGCTTGGTTTTTCTGGCTTTTATATTTTTGATGCCCTTATCTTGCCTTTTTGTCTTTTATTGCCATATAATTAATTGTTGTTAGGCTTTGTGTTTTCTGGTTACTGCTCGTATTGGTTTTCTGATCACGTTGCTCTTACTTTAATTTTTCTCGCAGATTGGCAAAGGAACTGGGCCACCATCTCCCACCAAGGACAGAAAGAAAGATGTCTCCTCCCCACAAAGAGGTCAGGCCAGCCCCCATCGGCGCAACAGCCGTGGGGACCGACGGTGAGTGGGAATGCTGGGCAGGAGACCTATCTAGACTATAGAATCATAGGGTTGGAAGGGACCTCTGGAGATCATCTAGTCCAACCCCCTGCCAGAGCAGGGCCACCTTAGAGCAGGTCACATTCCATCTTACTGTCTGGTTCGGGATCCTTCTGATGTCTTGCTTGGGTTCTGTATAACAGGGGATACTTCTCTGACCTACAGCAGCATTTTTCCCTAGTCTGTGCCTTTGTGAGTTTATCATTGCTTGGGTTGTGGGGGGACAGCTGGGGCTTTTTGTTTTGGTAGGGAGGAGGAAGGCAGCTCAAGCAGACATTGATCTTGATAGCTGATATTTAAGCTTATGCAGGGGTCTGAGATCTGGTGTCTCACAGACCTGTGCCCCAAAGAGATTCCAAAAATTACAATGCTGTCAGTCCTGAAATTGATCTGGACTGTGAGAGTGGACTTCCTACTCTTCCGAACTTGCATTTTCTTCTATGGAGATCACTGGGAGAGTTACTGGAGGCTGCAGAATATTCCTGCCCTCAATAGTGCAGGATAAATCTGAAGCTTTCCTGTCCTTTTCCTGTGCCGCCATCTCTATGTGCAGCACCTCCTGACTGAAAAAGTTTCTGAATAGTTCTTGCCCTCTTTGCTTACAGGCCATCTGGTGAGAAGAAGCCTGCCGATTCCAAAGCCATGCCAGACCTCAATGGGTACCAGATCCGGGTGTGAGGAGAGCTGTGCCTTGTGTGCCTGGCTCCACAGACTTCTTGGTGGCCACAACTGGGACCTGGATCCACCTGCAGTGATTCTGAAAAAGGGGACAGGAGAGCGGGAGCGGAACAGAGTGCTGACCTTCCCAGGTACTTCCTAGTGGGCCAGTCCCAGAGCTGGATCCCATGGGTCCCAGAGGATTCACCTGCCTGTTTCTGGGAGAGGTGTCCATCTTAATTTACTGAAAGAAGTATTTTTAAAGAAAAAATTAAAAAGGTCTTTACGTTGGTGGGAGTTTGCTGCAGGAAGAATATGAAGTGAGTGGGGTCAGCAGACTTGCTATAATTTTTTTTGTGTTGACAGCAAGTAGATGAAGCATCTTGTCAACAGTACTTCTTCCATGTCTGCGCAGAAGTCTTCAACCCATGCAAGGCCTGCAGGGCTGAGGGAGAAGTGATCCTGGAATGGGACGTCCCCTGTATCTTGTGCAAAAACTCCTGGTTTTGTCATTATGAACACTTTGTTTAGCATTGCTCTTGTGAAAGACAGGGCTGAATTTGCTCAGCCTGATTTATTGATCATACGAGGTCCTCTCATCTGGAGAAACCACATTTTGTGTGTTTAGTCCTGCCTATTTCAAAGCATTCAACTGTCTTGGGGCGGGGGGTAGACAGTGGGATGATGATCTTCTTTACCCACTGCAATGCTGGGGAGCTGTCGCTGTAAGTCCTTTTGTGGTTGAGTGGGTCAGGATATGCCTATGCCATTGCCATATGAAAACAGGCACAGAGACCTCAATCATCCCAGCACTGGAGGCAGGGACAGGCAGGGGCTGGTGGGAAGCCTGAACATTGAGTCATCTCTTCATCAGCCTTCTCTCTGTCAGCTTTTAGTGACTGCTACTGTGAAAGCTTGCAGAAGGCACTCCAGTCACTGAGGTATGAATTTTAGAGTAAATAGTTAAAGAAGGTTTTAATGATGTGAACAGGTTTTGTAAGCATTTTTCCTTTCCGCAAGGGTCTTGCTCCTTCCTGACTGTAGTGTTAGTGCTAGAGTTACAGACACCTGTTGGTGGGAAGCCCTTCTTGAGGAAATCGCAGCTGCTTTCCTGACAACCCAGCCTGGAACCTCCTGAAAGTAGCTCCCCACCCCAGTCCCAGAGCTGTGCTTATCTTCTGGCTCTTCCGATAGCTGCAGTATTTAACAGCACCACTTAGGCTAGAGCCTTCCCCACAGGGCTGGGCTGCGCCTTTCTGCCCACTTACTTGACTCTTCCTACAGTTCTTTTCAGGGGAGTGTTACAGTACTGATTAAGCAGTGTAATGCTTGTCGGAAATCTGGAGTGCTCAGACCTCTCTTTGAGGCCTAGGGCCTGGAAACAGTGGGGCTGCCAGAACTCAGAACAACATGGCCTTGAAGCAATCCGGATGCGTGGATCTAGGGGATGCAAAAACTGAGCTTGGGAGTGGGAGTATCCTTGAGAGAAACTGCCTCTTGTTTTATCACAGCACTGACAAGGAGCTAAACTTTCTGAAATATTACATATTTAATTTCTTTAGAACTGGTCTTATTCTTTCCTGTGAATTTATTAGGAACATGATGGAGATTAGCTCTACCATCTTTTTTGTTGCAGTCTTACTGGGACACACCCTCATGTAAGCAGTGCTATTTTGGCAGCAGAGAATGGGTTCTTATCTGCAAACAAATCAGCTCTTCTGTCCAGTTAAAGCAGTGTTAATCCTTGAAGCACCACCCACAAGCGATTTAACTCAGGCCTTACAGGTTCCTAATTGTACATCCTTAACTGTGATGTAAGTTGCAAGGCTCTATATCCATACGGCTGCAGTCTGTCCTTCCAAGCTCTTTCTAGCCTGTACTTTTCTATACAACCAGGAGGACAATGCACAAGGAGGTGGCAGAACTTGCTGCTGATCCAAGATAAACTTAATCCAGAAGAGGATGCCAGTTTCTACAACACAGTGCAACACCTGTCCCCTACCTTGCACTCCAGCCACATGCAACAGTTTGAAATTAGACAATGTTAGCAAGCCAAGCAAGCATTTGAATATGTCCTCTGGTCAATTTTATGTGGCTGTAAATGAACGTATTTAACAATGATGTTAGCTGTGAAGGTACGACATGGTACCTCTAAATAATACAGGTCACTTGGAAGCCACAAAATGCCTTTGCATCATGTTTGCTATGCAGTGGATCGAAAGCTCGGGTGCCACTGTGAATCACAGGATAAATACAAGCAGCAATCAGCAAGGGAGACTGAATGTCAGGCTTTATTGAAGTGGACGAAATCCAGAAAAAAATTATAAAAGCCACTTAGATAAAACTAGAATGCATCCTCACCATGACTGTGGTTGGTTAGTTAATTCAGAGTAACTGTAAAGGTCTTGAGAATAATTAGCTTCATCCAGAGCACATTCAATAGCTGGACAGGCTTGAGCCTTTTTAGACGGAAAGGAGGGGAAATGTGTTGGGGGGAGTAAGACTTCAAAACAGACGGGGCAAGTGAGAAGTCAGCTGCAAGCTAATGCTGCTTTCTTGAGAGCAGGGCAAAAAGGATGCTCAGCAGTGTTAGATCACTGGGGCAGAATGGCTTAAAACAAAATGCTTTGTTTGACCTGGTAATTAAGTGCTTTCCTGCAGGATGTAACTAAGGCAAATAGCTTAGAAAATCAAAGGAAGTGGATGTTTAAGGAATGAATGACAGGTAGAGTTCAAGGTCTCATAATCGTCAGCTGTAGCCAGACAAGAACATCCTCTTGCAAGATTTAGTTGCACAATTATGTACATTAGGAGGCATTTAATAATTCTTATGTATGTAATGTTGACAACTTCTGAAGATGGACACAGGAGCAGACATGAGCCCTGTACTAGAGTTACTATTTCAGGCCGTCTGCTATGTTTCCCTGTGTGGTAGAATCCCTGCCCCTTACTGTTTTTGTGTTTCCAGTTTAGCAGATGGTGCAAGAAACTGGAAAATGACCGAACAATTCTCCCCTTCTTGCGTTTGCTCCCCCCCATCTTTGTAACAGGATGAATCACTTCAATACAAAACTTAGCTTCCTTGCTAACAAACAAAAGAGAGGATTAGTGCAACCCAGTTTTATGCCATAAGAAACCTGAGGGTACAATGAAAGATGAACTTTTGTACTTCCACTTCTTTCCTCCCTCATCCACCTGCTCTGGCTTCTGGTCTGTCTGTCTTTAACCCTAAGGAAAAAAAAAGGCTGGAGATGAGTCTTTTTCACTTCTGCAGTTTTTAGAGCTACAGAAAAGGAATGAATATAAGCAACTAGACTGTAACTCATACTCCATAGTGCCTGCAGAACAAAAAAGATGGAGCTTGAGGAGTCCTATTATTTAATGTTAAATATTAATATGATGGCTCGTGTAGCCTACAATTTCACTGTTCAGTAGGTCTCATCTGATGTCTGTTCTGCAGTACAAATCCATCTGAACTCTGTGGAAGGGAACTGCGTCCATACACTAGGAATGGACAGACACTGCCTGTGTTGTATGTGAAGTCGAGGTGAGCTTTGTAAGACTTGAACAAATGCTCACCTACTACTAGCAAAACTATTTTAAATCTAATGCAAATCTTGAAATAAGTGTTCCTCTTTATACTTTTATGTAGACAAGTCCCTTGCAATTTTTTAAATGGATGAATGGATTAGTGAGCAAAATTTTCTGCTACAGTGTCACTCTGACATAAACTTCATACCCTAAAGAGTGGGGTTGGGTGTCCACCAGTCTGTGACACCCTAGCCTTTTTTTTAACTCTGATATGATAAGTTAAATGAGTCTTTAGGAACTTAAGGTATGTTAGCAAGTTTTTTAGCTGGGAATGGAGTGGTTTTTTTCAGTTGACTATTCTACCTGTGTGCCACTGTATGGGTCAGTACATAGTATGTTTGGATCTACCAGAATAAATTACTCCAGAACTGTGGTTGAAATATAGTATTGCTGTTACCAATCTGCTTAACATGAAGAAATTTTTTTTTTAAGTATTTCAGGTGAAAGCCTTGATCAGGTGCCTGCCCCTTAAGGCAGGCTCGCATGTGGTGTTGTATAAACTGAAACATGACTGTCCTTAAAATTGGGGAGTTTAAGAAACCATAATGAACAGAAGAATGCTCCTGTTGCCAAAGGGCAAGAGTCTGGATTAGATGGGCTTGACCTTGCTCCAGTGGCTCTGGCTAATCACTTCAGGTAGTTGCTATAGCCACTTGCTCTTTCGAAGTATTTAAAGTGGTCCTGATGATCAGGCACAAGATACAAGCAGGAGGTGTACTGTGTGTGTAAGTCTGGCTGAAATAACACTGCATTTTCCTTGCACTGTTGTCCTGTCAATATGAAGACCTGCATTCTGGATTCATAGCTTAACCTAAGAAAGCAAGTGCTATTCTGACTTGGTGTTTGCTTTGCCAGAGCAAGGTGGAGATGGTCCCTCTACGGCCAAGCTGAGCTCCTTTGGGAATTTAACATTTTTGTCTGTTTCCTGAGCAGATGTTTACTTGTATCACAGCCACTCTCCTTCAGTGGTGCCCTGGCCCTGTCTGCTCAAGAGCAACTCAACTCAGGCCCAGAAGGCTACTGAATCCCCTGTAATCTCTGCAGAGCAGAGTTTCCCTCCAGGTCAGGGTTGAGATGGTGCTAGTGGGACCACAATGGTCCCCTTTCATGCACATCAGTATTCTACTCTAGCACTGATAGGGTGCTCCAAAACCATTTACATCTTTATCACTGGTACAGCTCAGAACTAAGAAATGGAAGGTTTCTTTCTTTAAGAACAATATCATGTGTGTCTTTTTGTAATTAATCAGTGTGGTTCTGTGTTCTTATGTAGCCAACACAGAACTTTAGATTTAGTTCTTACTGCACTTCCCATGGCCCTCATCTTGATACTTCTTCCTGCTTCCTTTGACACTTAGACAATAAAATTCCCTCTGTACTGCTCTCAGCTTGTGCAGAGAAAACAAGATGTCTGTATTGTCTTTCTTTTCGATTTAAATTTTCAAATTGTCGGTCAGCTGGTAAGTCAAAGGCACAGCCTTGAGTGATGGCATCAGACAGATTATATACAGATGCCCTGTACTTGCAACACTATGGACACAGAAGAACCCTCATTCTCCTTCAGTCATCTGAACAGGTGAGTACGTCTGTACAGACAGAGGCAGCTGCCAGAGACTAAGAAGTATGTATGTGGCTGCGTAGCAAAGGCTGAAACTCATCTTTACTTTTGAATTGCCATCAGTCAGGCTGCACGGAAAAAAAAGTCAGTGGATGCAGCAAAAGAAATTTCAGTTAACAAAAGGTTAACTGAAACCTTTAACAAAAAGTTAAAGGCTTAAAACAAGCCTCTGCTTCCACCGCTCTGCTCTTCAATGTATGATCCAGTCCCCCTTCCTGGCCTGAAAAGCAATTCTGCTTAAGGTCTGTAGTTTAGTGGCCTTCCAGACTAATGACCTCACCAGGACTTCACAAGACAAGTGCTGGGTTAATAAAGGACAGTCAGCTGCAAGATTCAGTGCATTCCCCCAGCAAGGGGGATCCAACTTTATTCAGGCTATCATCTTTCAGGCATAACATACCGCTTCTCTCTAGGGAAATGAGTAATAGCTGGGACCAGGGCCAGGATGTAGGCAAGCTGAGAGGGTGTAGAGGAAAGGAATAAACATCCCCCAACCTGTTACTCCAAAAAGAATGGCACATACAATAGTCCCCCTCTTAGCTAAGTTAATTACATGAACCACTTGTGCCCTGAGGGGAAGTAACTGCATGGCACCTAGTAGGTGCTATGAATAGAGAAAAGAAGAAAGTAGCCACTTCATAACCCTGCATGGCCTGTGCTCAAGCCCAGGAGTTGACAACAGACTTCAGCAGCAGTAGAAGGTTTCTTGCTCCCTGATTAAATACTTAATGATTAATAACATTAGCAAAAAAGATTAAAGTGATGTGACTTTTTTAAACCTTTACTTCAGATACTTGCCTGAAAATACCCTCTGCCCCATGTCTTGCACATTTTGCTAAAAATCAGGTAACTCCTAAACTCCCTATAGACTTACAGGTCAGGGTGATTGCTAGACAACAGAGTGAGAAAGGCAAAACAGTGACTTGGCCACATCTGAGATTAAAAATAAGATTTCCTGCTCCCTCTTATATCAGGCTTTCCTCCCTGCTGCTGATAGTTCCTGCAGTTCTAGGTTTTTAAGTCCATTAGAGATTATGCTACTTGGACCCTTGTGACAAACCTTTGTTGTGGAAAGGATACACACAACCCAGCAAACCAGTAATTAAAAAAAAGAAAAAGAAACCCAGTCAGCTACTATGCCGAGAAGCACGAGACTGCAAAACTTAAGGCTCTCATGCCTAAAAAGCATATAGAAATCTACTCATGAGAGAGTAAGACTGAGCCTTAAGAGCACCATTCATGCCGGATTCACTGCGGGATTATAGAAGGCACAGGCATATGACATGTATGACATGCTGTGGATAGCAGGCCATTACAGATTTCAGTTAACTCAGCTGAGTTGGCTTTCCCAGTTGGTATTTTTATTTTGGCAAAGAATGACTGCCATCCTATCTCCAACCTCACTCTGGGGGAGGAAGGGAGGAGAGGAATAGCTTTAGAGTAACTACTGCATTCATCTACTTTCAGTTCAGCAGCAACTCCTGAAAGCGGCCAATAACTGAACAAATTTAAGACTGCTGTAGAAGGCTTTCCATCCAGAAAGAAAAGACTAAAAAAGTAAATAACATTGCTAAGGCTTGAACTCAAGGGTTGGGGTTTTTGTATAAAAGGAAAGATTGGATGGAACAAATGCATCTTTTGTTGTAGCACATGCCAGCGTCTAGCCTAGTCCTTCTCCCACTTGCCACATTAGCACCTGTGTTTGTCTAACCAAAATTAGGAAAAATTTTCCAGTTCTACTATACAGCATTCCTATTCCCTTAAAGCACAGGAGTGTGCAGTCTAGATCTGAAATAAAATAAATACATTTAAAAATAAATAAAAGGAAAAAGCTTCAAGACTTGAGTGACATTTTCAGTGGAAGCTGGAGGATAACTTGCCTTGATAGGAAAAGCCAAACTTGCACAGCTGACAAAAGGAAGGAGCTTGAGGCATGCCAGCTGTTAAATCGGTCATCTTTGTTATTATAGCAGGTAAGTTCTCCACGAAACTCAGTATCATACTTTGAAAGACGACACTGTACTCAATGGCAGTGATCATGCAGCTTGAGCATTTCGGTGTGCCCACGGTATGGAAAGCACTGCAGGCCAGGCAGCTACACTCTGGCAAGGAGCAGGTCATAGCCAGCAGTTCAATTAACCTGCACAACAGGAAGCCTACTGAAAGGAGATGGTATCCCGCTAAGGCTTGTGTGTTCCTCCTTTAGACGAGCCACAAAAGGCTTCATCTGCATTTGGATGAACCATGGATGTCTACAAATTCCTAACGGTACATTAAATAAACGTTCATTAGTGAGGTGGTGGCAATGGGAGGAGAAACTGCCCTGTAGCAACACCTGTCTGCTTTGCAGACTGTTTGCCAACACCACTCTCAAATACCATTAGAAGCAGGACACATATCTTGATCCGATCTTAAAAGATTCTCTCTCAGATGCTGAACTGTTCTTAAAGCCTCTAAGAGACTCCTCAGAAAAGAGGAACTAAGGTCAATTATATTTCAGAGTTCTCCTGTGCTTCACAAAGCAGGTGGCATACAGGGCACTCTAATGCTAAGTCTCAAACTTTTTTTTTTGTTTTATATAACAAGAGTTATTCCCATATAAGTGTTGGCTTCAGAGCTCCCACCCCTCCCACTTAACTCTTCAGGGGTGAGGGAACCCACTATCTCATGGCTTGATGCTACTGAAATGTTGAGTTTATAATAAGAGAGCCCTAAAGAATTTCACCCATAGTTTTTAACTGAAGAAATACAGCTGCAGAAAAAAATAAACAACAGTAACTCTGAAAGATAACTGGATACGGCAGTCGTGGGAAAACAGCTGCTGGAGAGATACCTCATAAGGGAAGGGCATGGAGAAAGAAGACCTCAAGCAGCAGCCAAGTTTCATTTATTGAGAAAAGGAAAGAAACTAAAGCAATTATATTGTTTACCGTTCCTCCCATCCCATGTAATTAGGAAAACTGATTATAAAGGGCATCCTCCTGAAGTGATGAACTTAAAACTCTGAGAAAGTGAAGGAAGTCCAACTTCTATCTAAACAGCATAACTAAATACAGCCTAGCAGCTGTGGTGCAAACCAAGCTGTCATATAGCAAAGATACTCTGTCAAACATGTGTTTGCCTCTACAGCTGCATGGTCCCGCAGCTTAGGAGCCTGGTAACTGTGTATGTATACACACTGCCAGTGGTCTCTGGCATCCCTGCCCCTAAGTACCAGCCTCCCTGAGCTCTACATCACTACTAAAATGATGCAGATGATCCTGCCTCTAGGATACCTGCATTCCCTTTCTGAGTATAGCAGATATTCCTGTTGTTTCACTTTGATAACCTTTTACAGACCCCTCTGTAATTCATCAGAAAGCTGTGTTAATGACAATTAGTCATGCATTTCAGTCAGGAAACAGTGTTCAGAGCTACATCTGGAATCTTAGTTCTGCTTCCCACCAGGAGCTGATCATTAGCACATCCTCTTATTATATCACTGTGTTCTACTCTTGAAGCATCACAGAACACATTTTCTCCCTACAACTATATACTAGTTGCTATTTTAGTGGCAGAGGCACTTTCTACCCACCCTACCTGAAATTTCTCCGATAGTCCCCTACAGACAGAAGCATTCACAGGTCTTTAGATCCATTTGACGTTAACTCCAAAGTGCTCTAGAACACAGTGGTTTTTTATTTTCCTGAAACAGTTAATTCTATAGGGGTCTATAGCAGAGCTTCAGGAACAGTTTCACCTATGAATGCCCAAGGAAGCATGTGTGAGGGAGGGCTTCGGGAGCTGCAGGTCCCTCTGGGAACTTTCTAACCTTCAGAAGGAAGAATCAGAGGACTTGCAAGCATTGTCCTGGGGGTTCTCAGCACATGACTCCACATCCAGCGTTCAACAACTTAACCATTCCAAGTTCATACCATGCTATTTCACATATTGAAAGAAGAAACCATTAGCTTGAACTGTGGAACGTTAGATTTTCCAACAAACTATAGCTGGAACTGAAAAGCTCCCCAAGAGATGCCTCCATGCAAGTTACCCAAAAGACAAGTCAAGTCTTTGGTTTAAAAAAAACGGCAGAAGCACTTGGGATGCTGAAGCACAGCTCCTATGCCTCAGTTACATCACGTAATTTGCCGGGTGCTTCAGGCAGGGCAGGGGCAATACTGTGCACACTTTATGGGTCCACACAAACACACACCCCCCTCATCAAATGGCCATCAGACCCCACCAGCAATTACAACTGAAGCAAACAGCCAAAGTTGTAAGTGCCAACATTATGTGTGACAGTGGTTTTTGTTTTGCTTTTGTTGGTTTTTAAACTTTTAGTGTCTTCCAAGTTTCCTGTTACAATGTTACCAGCTGGTGGGAGTTACCTGCAACCAGGCTTTCCTGTTTTCAAGCAATCTCTTGAAAAGCCTGTCAGAAAATAAAGCTCTCAGTTCACCAATCTCCCCCTCCTCGCCTCCCTTTACAGATATAACCAATTACAAAATCAGAATAAGAGTACTTGCAGAAATTAGTGCAACTGTCAGATAAACAGAGCCATAAAAATACACAGCTCTGCATTTCTTCCCATGTACAAACACCAGTGCCATGCCAGAGCCATTACCTGTGAAACTAAGGGCAAGTAAAGCTGCAAACTTATTCAGCCCCAGACTGCTGTTCACTTACATGGGCTCCTACATGTTATCCCAGCTGGGGTAGCAAAAGCCATCCACACATCATCAGGCAAATACCACACCATCTGGCAGGGGCAAGAAAGGAATATGTAGCCCTTACACAATCATATGGGCACAGAACACAATCCCCACACCCCCCCTTTGTTTCTGTAGAGTTTACAGAAGTGAGCTGTAAAAGATCAGCAGTATTTGCTTTCTCTGGGAGGAGGGGAAGGGTTCCTGAATGCAAACCATTTTGCAAGACAAGCCCGATGGCAAATAAACCACCTCTGGGATTTGGGGATGAGCTGGGAGACAACAGCTAGGCTCACTCCTCCCCTCTCTTGAACTCTCATTACTACTATCTTGTGTAGCTAATTTGTCCTCTCCTCTTTCACATCCCAGCCAGCAAAGCCTTGTTAAGCAAGTCCTCAGAGGGTTTAGCTGCCAGAAGCACCAGGTGCTGCAGTTGTCTTTTTCTCTTAGATTAGAAAAATTTTATTTTTCAATAAAGTAACATTTAAAATATGAAAGTCCCCCAGTATAACCCAGGAAGAGAGAACAGTATTTCAAGCATCCTCATACCTTCCCACAAAAACCCGAGGTGGGACCAGATTTCCCTGCCTCATTTGTGAACAGAAGATTGATGTTTCTGCCAATATTGCTCTCGTCTCTCATGTAAAAACTGAGCATCAAATGTTAGGCTGAACTGGGGAATCTACCCTAGCAACAGGTACAGTTCTATTGGTTTTGTACTGGCCAAGCCACTGCTGACAAAAGTACACCCACTGATAGAACACTGAAGATACACCGGTATCCAAGCGATTGACAATCTGGCTCAAAGTTACACAGCCTTCCCCTCCCTCTCAATGCCTGTCAAGAGACAGGAGTCAGTCCTACAGGTTCTACCCACCTAAACATGCTGGCTCCAGAAGAAGGCAGTAGCATGAACTTCAGTCTGGCGCAGGAGGATGCTACTGGTTGGCTATCTGATCCCTGGTGAACTGAATCAAACAGGGAGGGCATAGAGAAAGAGCAGGTCAAGTATCAGCTCTTCCATCTGATAGCTCTGCTGCCTCTCACATGCCTTCCATTTTCATGTCTCTTTTGGGACCTCCCAGAGCTATAGCCTCCTGGGGTTGTCATGGATTACAGGACAGTTTTTTCCACCTGATATTCACTGGGAGGATCATAAATATTTTTCCGACGAGTGCCAAGCTAGGTATTGTTCTGAGACTGCTAGAAAGGAAGGGAGCCTTCCCCAAGGCCCCTAGGCTTTTGCTGCTGTGGTGCTCCCGCAGATGGGTCTAGAACCCCTGACTCCATTCCTCGCAATCCCATTCCCTGGCGCATTAGTCACAGCAGGCAGCTTCTTGTAGAAACTGTTCAACTACACAAACCCTTCTGCCAGCAAGGCAGCCCTTAAACATTATTAAGTAAAAGCCATTTCCAAGCGGTTAGCAGAGACACCACTCTCAAAGGCAACAAAACAACTAGTCCTGGAAGGACCATACCTCATTAACTATCGTTGAGAAATTAAAAGAACCATTGTTTTGGTGTGAAAGAATATTGGCGTATGCATCCCATGCTGCTTGGTAGCAATTAACTAACTAGAAGTAGGCAGTGTTGCCCCTTTCTCTCCCAGCTCCTTGAAGATCTCACACAGGATCAACTAAACATAGGAGTTAGGTTGGTTCCTGCAGCACTGAAACACCTGCTAAACAAAGCAGTGGAACAAGGAACCCTTTAAGAGATGGTAATACCTGAATACAACTGGAAGCCTACTGGGAACACAGCTCGGGTTTGCAGAGACCGACAAAATAGCAATGCATAAAGGACTCCAGTCTCCCTTCCCTGATTTTTGTAAGGGTGTGAGGGAAGACCGTGACTTTGAGGGCTTGACAAGGAAAAGAGTTTTCTTGCAAGCAAATTGTGAAAACCAGAGCCTCAACTGCTGTATTTAGAAACACTTTTCTTTAGGGAAGGGAACCAACACTAACCCTCTCTGAGGCTGGAGATCTCCAAGCCAAAGCTAGCCAGCAGGCAGAGATGATCAGATGAACAAAAATGATTTGGTAAGCCATTTGCCAGCAACAGGACATCTTCAGAGAGAAGGGAAAGGCGGCCAAGCAGCTTCAGGGCTCCATCCTGGTACAGCCTGCGACCTGACAAAGAAAATGGAAATAAACATCAGCCAGAGACTGGTGCTGTAGATTAACTCTATACATTCACAGAGGGATGCCCGTCAATGCTTTGCTATTCCTCCCCGATGAATGAAGACAGCCTGCACCAACACTGCATGCACCTTTGAGACTATATGTGAAAGCAGTGAGCATTCTGTAATACTGCTGTTCACTGGTTTCATATACTTGCAGGTAGAGGAATCAAGTATATACTAAATTCACCAGGCAGTTGCTTCCACGGGAAGTTCCTTTCATGGTACTAAGTCCTAGCAATAACTTGAGATCCTTCCCTGAGGAGGAATTCATCTCTTCATTCCTAACCTCCTCCCCAAAGTTGATTCTGACATGATCCAAACCAGCTCAGAGACAGTTTCTGGATGTCTGGATGCATTTACACGCAGTCTTTAATCAACATAACTCCTGTTTCAAGTAGCAGAGAGGTGGTGCCATTGTAAGGCAATCAGAGTCACCACCTTCTAAGGCCAATGTGTGGTCTCAGTCAGATCAGAAGTCCAAGCCCTGAACTCAGGACCCCCAGCATTGCCTGTTATCAGGAGCACAAGTAAGATACTTACACAAAAGAACAGAATCCATTCTGTTGGAGCTTCCTCAAAAGTCTGTGTGAAGCTAAGCCAAGTGGCTCCAGTTTTTCCAAAGCAAAGATAAACAGTGTCTTCTCATGTTACCCGAGCAAATTTTACTTATACTTTGTGCATGATTTCGAAGTCATACCCTGCAGATCCACTCCAGCTTAACAAAATGCACTGCCCAACACCCAGCTGCATTCTGGCATGCCTCACAGCCCTCTGCCAACATCACAGGGATAAACCCCACATTGCCATACTCACCCCCCTTGTTCCCATTCTGCACAGGCTCTGCCGAGTAGAAGATATAATCCACAGTGGCTCCAAGCCCCATGGGCATTGTTGTGACCTCTGGGCGTCCCCTCTGTGGCAGGAAGTGGCTGTAGACAGAGGTCAGATTGAGACCATGCTGGATAACGCCTGAAGACCTGCACATGAACAGCCAGTGTTTACCAAGGAAGGAAAGAGGATGATGCAGCGTTCATACTGCAGTCACAGCTGAAGTTGGATGTTTCCTTGATGATGCAACTGTCCAAACTTCTCCTACTTTGTGAACACTCTTTCAGAATTATTCACTCCACTTACACCAAAGGCAGAGTGGACTATGAACTTCCTTTGTCTCTAATACCCAGTCCTGTCTATGCCCTTCCTTCTCAACCTCAGCAAAACAATGTTGACAGAACAGCACCCAATTGCTGGAACAACCCTTGGTGGATCTGGCTCTTACAGATAGCCCTTCTTACTCTTTTCCACCCTCACATTTATTTCAGTCTTTACTCCAGCCAGAACTTCAATGCTCAGGAAAATGAGTCCAGGCTTGAAGAGGGGAGCCACTGAACGTGCACCAAATTACCTTGGGACAAATGGCTGGGGATCAGGGTCTTTGACCATGGCAGCAGGCTTCGGCCAGTGTGCAGGGCGGTCTGCAAAGGAGCAAAGAGATTCCAGCCAGACCTACATAGATCCTGGAATAGGTTGCTCATCCCAAGTCTACGAAGCTTCTCCTGACATCAAACGGAATTTTTTGCCCAAGAAGAGCAGATAACTTCCAGTCACAGGCACCTTAAAGAAAAATATTCACAGAAAACCCCATCTCTAAGACTAACAGGAACATCCTGAGAGCAGATTAGTGCAAACAACTGAGAAGTCATATTCTGTCCTGCTAAGGACATGGTCTTCAAGTATTTAGTATTATCAAAGCTTGGGGTACTTCAACCTTTGCTCTCGAAGAAAGTTTATTTGCCTTAGCCGACACCTTACTCAAAGGGTGTCTAGAAAGGCAGAACAGAAATGGAGAGCAGAACCAGCCACGCCGCAAGGCCTAGATGTGAGGCAGTGTCTACTGGGTACCAGCATCCAGAGACATCTATGTTGTGGCCATTGTGACATTATAGTCTTCAGGTTTGCTTGCCCCCACCAAAAATTATGAAGCAGAAAAAAAGAAATATATATATATTTTTTTTTTCACTTTATAAGAAGTTCCTTGAGGAACACAGTCAGTGTGTATGAGGGCGGTAAGACTGTACTCCTCTGAGCTCTCATGGAATCCATTAGTAACCACACAGGCACAGAAGGCACCCTTCTGCCTTCCCCTTCTCTCAGTAGGCATTACCTCCACCTCACATTTTCATCAAAATCAAGCTAGGAGAGTAACAAGCTGAAAAATCTCCCATTAATACCTGGTTTAGCATCTGTCACACCTTCCAAGAGGACCAGCTCTGGTGGTCGTTCACAGGCAACATCGCAAAAATGAAACTGGAGCAGGAAGTCCCGGCTGTACTTACGTCTGCCTGCAGAGAAAAATACAAGTTAAAGGAAGAAAATAACTACAACAAAGTCATATCTACAGGGAACATACGCATACTCTTTAGACCCTTATACCTCTTGGATCTCTTTAATTTGAGAGAGGTTTTTGCACTCAACCACTCTGATATCATGAGAATGGGAACCACTTAAAAACCTAAATGTAGAACAGAGCACGCATAAATAGAAGAACAGAGCACAGTTACTGCTATCCCTTTAGCTAATGCAACAGTCATGGTCAGCACCTTGACGAAACAAATGAAGAATGTCACCTCTGAGACATCACAAGTTCAAGGGACTTTTAAGCAGATCATTTAGTGTGCAACTCAAAGAAACGTCTGCTGAAAAAGAAAAAGTGATTCTGGGTCTCAGGTTGAATACAAGTTGTACATTCAAGATTCCAACAAAAGCTATTTAGTGTGTGCTCCTTTCTAAAGAAAAAAATCCTCCCCAGGGAGAGTAGAGAACAGTCATGATTGTAAGTGGGCTCTGAAGAATGATTTCCTAAGAGTGGTGTGCAAATACTGCTCAAAACCATTCCCACAAACGCCTGCAGCTGAAAGCTGTGGCTGCTGAGCATGGTTTACAACTGCACAAAAGCCTAAGTCTGGAAATATGAAAGAGAGAGTAATGGTGACTGGTATGGGAACATTCAGCTCCTGACTGGGAAAGAAAATGACAGAAATTAGGCTACAGCAGTAGACTCCAGAAAAATTAAATTTAATTCATATACCAAGGAAATTCATAGAAGAAGAGAATCTTTGCTGAGTGCCTCATGCAACACATGCCCAAGCTACTCAGGGAGACAGCAAGGCCCACAGACTGTCCATCCTCAGCAAGCTCATGTTCTCAGTGCACGCTGGAGCTTACCTGGTTTCTTTGGCTGGCACAGGGTGACATACTGGCAGTTGTCCGTTACACCCAGTGAGCTTGGCCACAGTGGGGCCAGCAGTTTCCGTGAATACAACTGTTGTGAAAAGTCTTCCTGACCAGACACCTGCAAGGAGGCCAGACACAGGAGAGGAAAGATCAGTATCATCCTCTGATCAGAACTATCAGAGGGAAGATCTCCAGTAGCAAGAAAGACAGGAGAATGCCCTCATAGAAAGGCATGAACTAAGGTATTCAGAATATGGTGCAGATATAATAAACCTTCAGCTGTGGGGGACAGATACAATTAGCTAGAAGTCACCTGACAAGATACTTTGCAGGCATCCACTATTGAAATTATGATTTAGCTTGAAAGCCAATGTGGTATTTCATCATGGATACACAGTAACAGGTAACCACAAGAGACTCTAGCACAGGTGCCCATTTCACACTGTTTTCAGATCAAACATCCACATGAAATTACAGTAAGTCTTGGTGGAGTTGTACTCCCCTACACTTCCAGTCACCCAGGCACAAAAATCCCATAGCAAGGCAGAACCAGGCCCTGAGATTAAGTGGTCTATTATCACTGGTCTGCCTCAAGAGAAACCAAAAGAGCAATGGTGGAAACAACATGCAGACATTTGTCCGCCTCCTTCCTCAGCAGTGCTGGAGGCATTGAGGAAGACCGACGAGTAACTGAATTCCACATTCAGACTATTTCCTCACAAGAAAAAGAATGCCACCAGGCATTTCTCTAGCAGCTTTCAACAAAGAGCTACCCAATCCCAGTTCTGGCTGACACCTACCTTCCAGGCTGGCATCCCATGGTAGGAAAGTTCACCATTCCGGATGAATTTGTAGAGAGGAGAATCAGGTACAGAGTTCAGGTCTCCACACAAGATGACAGGATAGTAGCTGCCTTCAGTCGTTTTTGCAATCTTGTCGATCTCTGCTAGCAGCAAGGCCATCTGGGCCAGTTTGATATCTCCCCGCCGGGGATTGAACAACACGTGAGTGTTGGCCACACACAAAGGACTGACTGCCTTCAGATCCAGGCCCTCTGGGAGGAGAGGCTGTAGCAGCAGCACCAAACCTACATTATCCCGATTGAGGACATCCAGGCCAGGCCGAAAGTATTCTACAGGGCTGAGGGTGATCAGCTGGAACCTGCTGTGCTTATAGCACACTGCACAGCCATCTGTCTTCATCCCGGTTCTCCGCTTATAGAAGCATGCAAAGCCTGAAAAGAAACCATCACCTATTAAAAGGTTTATCCAGTCACTACCTCTGGCTCCCCCCATCAGCTGGGGAGTTCAGCAAGTCTGTGTAGCACAAGAGGTTCCTACTACATTTGGGTGCAGCATCACACCCAATTCTGTTCCAATAATCACAGTTTATCATTTATCATTGAGGGTATTTTCTCTCTCCTTGTCCTAGGACCCTCTGAGACAGATCAGTTACAAAAGAAAGGGTAAAAGTCTAGGCAGATGGTTCAGAAGTAGGGCCAGCAGCCACCCGACAAACGGGAAGAGCTCTCTCAAGACTGAGTGCTTTGAAGATGTTAAGCAGGAAGCACTGCTTGGCCAGTCCCATGAGCTGGAGGTACACACACAAAAGCAGGACGTACCCATCTCCTTGAACGTTGGTTCCAGCTGCTCCCAGTAATGGTTCTCCTGCACCTCCTGGAGACACAGAACCTGGAAGGAAGGCAGAGACCTCACTCGCTCCACCAGTATTTGCTAGCTACCTTTTTTTTTGGGAAGGAATAAAGCAGAAAAGTACACTCACATACCAACCCTGCAACCAGAAAGGTCATCACTGCAACTTTGTCCTGTACTTTCCAGATAGAGAGCAGTAACTTTCTGGGTCACATGAGCTTATCATTCATTGTTACAGTGACGAGGCAGAAGATCCTTCATCACACAAAGAGGACTCAAGGAACAGAGAAAGTCATTAAGTCCTCTACTATTCAGGCTTCCCTCCCTGTGCTGCCTTATAATCCTGGTCCTTTCCTCCCCAAACACACATTATCTCTTCTTCCTTTACTTCTGCTGTTTAAAAAAGTTAAGCTCTGCTATCAAAGTATGATTAGCTTCTATAGTAACACAATCAAAGCAAGACAGACATCAAAAAATCATATGTATGTACAAGGCCTCAAACACTCTCAGAGGAATCGGTGTTCATTTATCAAGCAGGCAGTGTCTTCCCAGGACTTTCCCTGACTTTTTTTTTTTTTAATGTTGTTAGATCAAACAAAGAATTCAAATTCTGGTGACACTGATGTGGGAAAGGCTCAGGCATACTCACATCAGGATCCCAGTGCTGGATCTCCTGCAAAAGGTTTGGAAGGCGGTAGTTCCAGTTCAGGATGTCTGGATGACAGTGTAGATAGAGATCAAGGCCCTGCTCCACCAGGTCCTGGGCAAGGATGTTGTAAGACATGACTCGAAATTCAAAGAGAGGAGTGTTTTTCGAGACCTGCTCCAGCATACAGGGCTGGACAGAAAGATCCTCCCAGTCTCTCCAGAAAATCTCTATACGCAAGAAATAAAAAGCCAAGTTACAGCCATACGGGGTACCCTGCTGATACTTTTGTTCCCTTGGGGCACAGAAAATAGCCATTTTCATTCATAGAATCATAGAATGGTTTGTGTTGGAATGGACCTTAAAGATCACCTTGTTCCAATCCCCCTGACATGGGCAGGGACACCTCCCCCTAAACCAGGTTGCTCAAAGCCTCATCCAACCTGGCCTTGAACACTTCCAGGGGTGAGGCATCCACAACTTCTCTGGGCAACCTGTGCCAGTGTCTCACCACCCTCATACTAAAGAATGTCTTCCTAATATCTAATCTAAATCTACCCTCTTTCAGTTTAAAACCATTACCCCTCGTCCTATCACTACACTCCCTGATAAAGAGTCCCCCTCCCCATCTCTCCTGTAGGCTCCCTTTAGGTACTGGAAGGCCACTCTAAGGTCTCCCTGGAGCCTTCTCTTCTCCAGGCTGAACAACCCCAGCTCTCTCAGCTTATACTCAAAGGAGAGGTGCTCCAACCCTCTGATCATCCTCGTGGCCCTCCTCTAGACGCATTCCAACAGGTCCATGTCCTTCCTGTGCTGAGGGCTCCAGAGCTGGACACAGTACTCCAGGTGGGGTCTCACCTCACCTGGGTAAAGAGAGGAGTAAAGGGGCAGAACCACCTCCCTCAACCCGCTGGACATGCTTCTTTTGATGCAGCTCAGCATCCAGTTGGCTTTCTGGGCTGCAAGCGCACATTGCCAGCTCTAAGATGGGGTGTTCTAGTCTCTGAGCAAACCCTCAGCCACTCTTGTTTTCAGGTGCTTTTTTTGGATGCCTTTGGATAGTTGTCAGTGGGGATGGCATAACAGAAAACCAGTCAAGCATACTGAAATACTCGACCAGCTTTTGGACGCTTTTCATATTATAAAGCTAGCACGTGGGCACAGTTCCCGGGAAATGCACATATATTGATGTTCACACCAGATGGTCTAATAGCGCAGAGACTACTAGCTGTGACCAGCCCTCCCTCAGCAAAACTTCACTTTATAGTTCTCACTAACGGATCCTGCCAATTCTGCATGGACAGATACAATCAATGTTTTACTGACAGCAAGCCCAGACACAATAACCTGACCACATTCACTACAAATGGAAATCCCAACCCGAACATTAGATTCAGAGCTATTACTACTGACCGTGGTAGGGGACCTCTGTCGGGAGAGGACAAAATTGTGTCGTATCCTGAATGGGCCAGGCTGGGGGTTCCGTTGGCACTGTCTCTGCATCACAGGCTAAACTCCATGCCAGCACAGCTGGGTCTTCATCCTGCACTCCTACATCGATAGCAGCACAGCCAGCTATCTGGTGATCTGTCTGTGGCACCACAGCTGCCCAAGGGGCACCGCCTGCTACAGCCACTGTTTCCTCTACTGGTAATTTTGCCAGTTCAGTCACTGCATGATCTTGCGGTTCTGAAGAAGCCAAGGCATGTAGCTCTGTGAGCTGCTGACCAGCACACCGGGTGACTTCTGGAGCCGAACTCAGGTCACTGAGGCTAGTCATCAATAGCTCTGAACCTTCTAACCAGTCACTAGTGAGCGTAACTGATCCCTTCCCTGCTGTCGGAACACTCTCGCTGGCTGGCAAATTCCCTGCTCCTTCCTCCAGCCACTGCTGGAGAAGGGCTTCTTGCTCTTCTGGGACCGACTTTCCTCTGGTTGCAGCAAAGACGCCTCCTATCTCGGTGGACGTGCTCTTCGCCAGAAGCACATTCTTTCGACAGGTAAAGAAAGCATCTGACATTTAAAAACAAACAAAACCAACATAAGACATATGGAAATCCTTTCTCACTCACTGTTTTCTTTTTCCTATGCATTCACTGCAACTTTGTGTGATACAATCATTCAGCACAGCAACTCAACAAATGACTTCTCTGAAGAAAAACAGATACAGTCTGAAAAACTTATCCTCCCTCTTCCTGAACACTAGGCCACAGTCCAATTCTAGTTGTGTTAGTCAAAGTCGCTGAAACTGTACAGGATGGCAATGGCTTTACCAACTCTAGAGAATGCAATTCTAACTTAACCAGCCAGCCAAGGTAAAAGGCCACCTTGTGGAAACCATCAGCTCTCAGCAACACATGCAAAGGCACAGTTTGTAGAAGTTAGCTGATGGGGTGTGTGGCCTAAGATGCCAAGCTCTTGTAGATGACCACTTGGAGGAAGTTTCTTTCCAGGGATTGAGTAAGAAAGTAGTCCTCGGCTAAAAGGATCAAACATATCACAAGAATGAAACAGAAAAACTGTTTTGTTATTAAGAGATGAAAACTAAACAGAGGAACAAACGTATTCAGTTAAAAGCCTTATTAGAAAGTATATGCACAAAAGAATTCCTGGTAAGAATTACAGATAACAGCCTGATGACTGACACCTGTGGTAAAAAATTTAAAAAAACCCTGCTGTTAATCTAACACTTGAATATACTAATGTTGAGGGGGTAAAGTAAAAAAAGACAGGGACTCTTTTCACTTGCATGCATATAAGAGATGACAGCATTTACGTTTTGCTATGATTCTGCACAGACACTAGTCCCTCCTGTTGACTAGCAATTACTGTTGTCTACAAATCGCTTTTTCTCTGCTGTACCCCTGTGACAGTCAGTCAGCCAGAGCAGTAACACACAGGAGTCAGCAACATCCGTGTATGCTTTTACTGTATCTTTCATGTCAAAGCTTTCTGTATGTGTCAGAAATGGAGCTTTAAGAACCATACTCTTCTCTGTATTTTTGTAATTAAGTTCATGAACGTCAGAAACTCCAATGCACCAAGGTAATACTTTCACAGCCCACCAGCCAGGCACAGCTGTTACACGAGCCCGTTTAGTACAGGAGAGGAGCTGAATTTGAGAGGAGTTGCTGGCTGCTCACTGTGACCACAGTGTGCCAGTGGCTGCTCCAGGCCTGGGGAGAGGTTCAGGAAGGAGGGTGGCTTTGTATCAGTGCCGTCACCAGGGACCGTGAAGCAGCAGCAGCAGGATCTAGGAAACTAAGTGTGCAAAGCAAGAGTCCCTCCATGAGTCACCCGCGGGTGCTGGGGGAGCCACAGACCCCAGAGGAGCCCAGCTCCAAAGACATTCCCAAACCCGCAGGCAGGGCCGGGGCAGGAGGCTGGGGCCCCCACGCAGACTGCAATGTGCCACTGCAGCACGACAGCCGGCAGCCGTTTCCTCCACAAGCCCAGGCTCCCCGCCGCCCCGGCCCGGCACAGGTGCCCGCGGCATCTGGTCACTAGCCCCCGGCCCGCCCG
>VXBO01013207.1:2001679-2042552 GCA_013400135.1 Rhinoptilus africanus
AAGGATGAAAATGTTTCTGCTTGATGTCAAGAATTCTCAATTACACCAAGAAAGGTTTAGTCACATTGCAGACTGTTGAGAAGCTACAGGAAGTCACTGGATGGCAAATGGAGAAGCAAGGAGGATACATTAACTCTTGGAGGTCTAGGGAAAAGGGCTGGGGAGAACCAGGGGGCGATAACCCTTTAAGAGTAAAACCCTACTGTTGTTGCACAGTGTTAATTTTGTTAAGTTACTTAATTTATTTAAAAGAGGAGGGAGGATACTGAATGCACCACTCATCAATATACATTTTCTCTGTAGATCCTGAGAAGACCTTTGTGTACATTATGGGCACAGAGCTGTACTTGGAAGCATGCAGGCTGATGAAGGTGGTGCCTGTCTCACGCTTTATTCAGAACATGGCCGAGCCTTATATAAACCTGAACCACCATGGTCTAGGACCCAAAGGTGTCAAAGCCATTGCTATTGCTCTGGTGGTGAGTAGCCAGTAAGAGTGGAGCATTTTAGGATTCTCTCAAGCCTGGAAGCCATCACTGAGTACACAGTGTGGGCAAGTATCTTCCCCATAGGAGTTCTGAGCATCCCTAATGTTTCTAATCCCCTGCACAGGAAAGTCTTGTTTGGCAGCTGCTGGCCCTTGCTAGAGTTACCCCCAAAAGCAAACTGATGCTTTTCCATGGGACACAAGTCCCCAGTGCTCCTAACCTCTACAGGGCCAGAAGTAGGGCTGGAGGGATCGCTATCCCCAGCTCTAGGTCCTGCATAGGGATGTGCTACACTCACCAATGGACAGGCCCAGGATGCCTGAATTGGAGCGTGGATCTCAGCCTGGGTCTCCAGGATAGCAGAAAGCAATGGAAAGGCCTACCCACTCAAAACCTCTCCAAAAAAGCATCTCTCTTATATGCCAGCTCCCACTGCCTTGGCTCTGCCATGTCCCCTGATCATTGTCTTACTCAGCACCTGGAATGCTTTCTGAGGTTTGGAGGAAACGTCCAGTGTCTCTTGAACTGAGGAAACTAACCCCTTCGTTAACTTTTCAGCAGTTTTTTGAGTGTCTTTGTTTACCTTTGTGTCTTCCCAGTCCAATACAACCATCACCCATCTAGAATTGGAAGACAACCGCATCCTGGCAGAAGGAGCCATATGCATAGCAGAGATGCTACGAGAGAATTCCTCCCTTCAAAAGCTGGTACCCAATCTGACATAGTTTGTAGCCAAAATTATTGTTCACCAAGTTCAATCATCTAAAAGAAAACCAATTCATTCCATTATGATTTTAACCAAATAACCATTGTTCCCAAGCAAAAATATTCACATTCTGAAAGTCATGATATTTTATGCCGCTCCATTTTTAAAAAGTACAAGCTTCTGAAAAGCAGAATTGTGCATGGGATGGCAGTCTGGTGCGTCTGGAACTGTTTTCTTCTTTAGCAGATGGGACAATAATTACCATAACTAAGTCTTTCTAGTTCATGCTTAGGCAACGGAAAAAATGTTTTGGTCAGGAGCTTTCGTTCTCCAATATGACATGGAGAAACTTTTCTAAACAGATTAAGGGAATAATGCAAAACTTTCAGTTAGGAACTGGTAGGAATGTTCCTTCGATCTGAAACTGGGGGTATACAAAATGCATTTTGATAGGCTATGGGATCTGCGTTACACTGGAAGAAAAGATTCTTGGCCAAATGCCTCTTGGTTCACTGAAGACAAAGACCGATGTGAAACTGTTGGCTGTAGGGCTTTATTCCTGATAGGAAGGATACAGGGTTAGATGAACCTGTAACTCACATTTTAAGTACTGTCTGGCTGACATTTCTCATATTGCTCATCGTGCATTATTCCCTTGATATCTTGAGCATTAAGATGACAATAAAGCTAATTCATTCTTTGCACTCATCCTTTTTATCCTCCCTTCTTTTCTTCCAGAACATCTCCAATAACCACCTAGACACAGCAGGAGCTAAAGCCATTGCCAGTTTGCTTTTGGATAACATGTCCAACCTCCATGCTCTTCAGCTCTCAGGTGGGCTGTATGTAACAGCGATGGCAGTGGAAGTGAAATAACATGTGTTTCATTCCAGTCTCTCATCCTGAGAATATTTGTCAGATTATGGGCAAAATCAATCTCTCAGGTATGTCTCTGATGGGAGCCCAGAGTAACAGCAGAAATCCAGATTTATAGTGATGTGATTAAATATTTGGCCGGTTCAACCTTCAGCACCTCTGAAAACCAGTCCCTGACTAGAAACTTAGGTAATTGCTGGAGTTTGTCCCACATCTTGGAGTAATTCTACTCTATGGAGTGAAGTGCAATAACGACTAACTTCTTACAGCCTGGTTAACTGGAGGTTCCACCTAAAAGCCCAGCTTTCTGCAGACCCCAGCACAGGACCGAGGGAGAGATCAGTGCACTCTTAACATACTTTTCCTCCCCAGGAAACAACTTTGGAGAGGAGACTGCACCACACTTTGCTGAGGCATTAATGGTGAGTTACCTGAAATCCAAGGTCATTTGCAGCCTGGCTGTATAACAGGCTGTCCTCATCTTGAAGCTGCTGCTCACTTGGCATGGTTTCACTTGCCAATGCCCATATGATTTCCTGGCATAATTCTGCTAAGTGCCTCTTGCTTACTTCAGAAATGAGAGAGGCTGGGAGGACACAGAGCAGGATGAAGTGCATTAAAATTTTCTCAAGACAGCCGTGTGAGTCCGGCTGAGAGAGATAAATCTTCAGGACTGTGGAACAGAACAACGGAACAACATCTGTGTGACAAAAATTTTTCAAGAAGCATAAGTAACCCAACTTCCTATCATTTTGTAATTCTCCAGTAAAGAAGACTCTTGAGTTCCCTGGTTAGTTCCTGTCTCAAAGCCTCTGCATCATTTGGCACCACCAGAAGCTGCCCTGAAGCAAGGCCTGGACCTGATATCAGAAAATGCTCTTGGTCAGGGCACAATGGTGGGAGTGAAACAGGGACAGGAACAGCAATGCAGGAGGTGTTGCAGGCAAGACATGAGCTATGTGAGGGAAGTTTGCACAACACAACATCCCATTGCTTTTGCTGTTTTGGGAAGATAAACGCTGTGATATTATATGCTTGACAAAGCTTTGTTGTGGGACACGCAGTGCCACAATCTCCATGCTGATGATCTCCCATGCACAAAAGTGTGTCTGATATCCCTCTGTTTCATCCCCATGTGGGGGCCTTGGGGTGGCAGCTGGTTGCAGCTGGCTAGAGGATCTCATTGTCTCTGCACATTTGTCTCTCTGCAGGGCAATTACCAAGTGAAGGAGCTGGATCTCAGCCACAATGAGTTCTCTGAGAAGGGAGGACAGCTCCTGGGACAGATGCTTGGTAACTTAATTTATTACTCCCACAAAGCCAGGAGTACAGGCACTGGGGGACTTGATAGCATCAGCACAGTAAACATGTATTTCCTTCTCCAGCAAAAATGCCCCATGACCTGGTGGGTCACTACAAAGGACGGGGCACCCGGATTTAGAGCTTCCTGCCTGGTCCACAGGCTCACCCTCATCACCACAGGTGACTCTAGCAACTATGACCAAGGTATCAGAACACAGATGCAGGGAGAGAAACCACAGTAACAGAGCAGTCTGGGTCAGAGAGAAGAGACCTGACAGAGAAGTCCCTCAGGGACTATAAAACAGAAAACTGCATTTTACTAAGATCTAATAGGATCATAACTGTTGTTTGGCTTAGGCTTTTCTTTTTTTTTAATTACAAAGTTCAGGTGGGATTTCAATTTTTATTAAGTAGCCCAAACCCTAATGGTTTGAACCATTGCACAGCAAGCAGCAAGGGAAACAGATTAGGAAGAAATAAAATTAAGCTGCCTAATTTATCTGTTCAGACAAAGTGTGCTAGTAGCCCTGGAGAGGGAAAGCAAACACAACAGTTGCTGTTCTTGAGTAATCTCAAGTGCTATTAGTGCACTGGGAAAGACCTGAATGAATATCGGATGGCTCTTCTTCCCTCTGAATCTCCAACATGCCTGCTACCATAACAGCCACAAGCCTGTTCTGTGAGCATCCAGTGTTTCTTGAGCATTTCAGTAATACAAAGCCTTCAGTTTAATTAACGCTTTCCTTCTGGTTCAGTATTTCCACTGATATGAATCTCTTTCTAATTACAATCCATGTCTTTAAAAGATGGATCAATTAAAACTGCAAGGAGGACAAGGCACTGTGCCCCTGCCTTAGACAAGCCTTCAGGCAATGCAGAGATCAGTACGAAAACTTGTGGCCTTCCTAGCCCAGAAAAATGCCTCTCAAAACCTAAAGGTCTTACAGCTTTTCTCTCCTTCCAGCTCACTTGAGGCAGGAGTAGCGGAGATTACTGCAGAATCTGTTACTTTTCTGTTTTGTTTCTTAAAGGAATATTTTTAAGTCTGCTAAACTCACCATCTGCCTCCATCCAACCTCCCATCCTTGGAAAATCTGGATAAGAAATTCTCTCTGAGAATGAGAAGCAAGTGTTGGCAGCAAATGCTGCCCCTCCAAGTGTCGCAGTAGACACAAATTAATTCACACATACCCTGCTCTAAGTAGAACTTACACTGCGAGGTGTGCTATGCATGTGAATTGGCACTGGCACATTTACAGCTGGGCACAGCTACCATATGAAGCTGAATTCCTCTCTTTTGCTAGTCAAATATACGCAGAGTGAGTCTTGATATTTTAGATGTGGCAAGGAGAACCCAGCCATTTTTCACAGTGAGAAACACAGACAGTGTCTATTAATATAAGAAATTCTCTCTCTCTCTAACTTCCTCCTTCACAACTTATTTTTTGATTAAGCTAGGAAAAAAACCCCTGTGTTCCCTTTCTGCTCGTGATCAACAGCCCATTCTCTCTTCTTTGGGTGCTGTGGACAGCAAAGACTCTGTAGGTACAGGTTCCTCCTACTGCAATCAATGAAGGCTGTTGCTGAATCCCCAGCAAACTTTCTCGGAACCCCCAGCAAACTTCCTCTTAGTCCCTAAGTGTGGGTCAGCAGCTGTGTCCAGACTACTCTCATGAGCTAACATCTCAGTTTCTGTCTCCTAGCCAGCAACACAACACTGGAGATTCTGGACCTGAGCTGGAACCACCTGCGGAGGAAGGGGACAGAAGCACTGGGCAGAGGTCTGAGGGTAGGAATCCCCGTTTTGTGATACCCTTCACAGTGATTATTACCAGGAGCTGCTTAAAACACTGATTGGAAACTCAAATCCCTAGAGGTCTGAGGAGGATTCAGTAGCCCTGGCAAGTCTCATCCTACTGACAGTGGAAGTAAGCAGCACGAGAAAGACTAAAGCAGTGAGACTTATGTAGATGGAGAAACCCTGGTGACATTGTAGAGATGTTGGATTCACTGGGATGCCTGGGTGTGACTTGAGGGATGCTCCTATCTCAGCCAGGCAAGAAAGGGTAGAGTGGTACAGAAGATGGGCATGCAGTAGCTAAGATCTCTCTTCTCTCCCTGGAGGGCAATGGTGCACTGAAAATACTCAACCTTTCTTGGAATGGTGCTGGCAATGAGGGAGCGCTGGCCCTAGGAGAAGCTCTCAAAGTCAATAAAGTGCTGGTTCACCTGGACATCAGCAACAATCAGATCAACAACGAGGGAGCCAAGAAGCTCTGCAGAGGCCTTGAAGTCAATGGAAAACTCCAAATCCTGAAGGTAAAATAAAGCCCAGGCATGACTGGAGGAATAAACAGAGGGAATAGAAAGATCTAAGTCAGGAGGGACAGAAGATAGAGGTGAGCTGTCTGAGCTAGAACTGGAGGAAATTAATATTGCTCTGGGTTGAAGGTGAGAAAAGCAGAAGGAAATTCTATCCTGTGAATTTCTTCCAGGGCAACTAAATTCCACTGTTCCCTCAAAAAATACCACATGGACTGGCTTGGCATAACCCCACACCCATTATCACCCCAAAGTGTCCTATCTTCTGTTACTTGGGAGAAGGGAGCGATCCCCGCATCACTACAACCTCCTTTCAGGTAGTAGCAATAAGGTCTCCCCTCAGACTCCTTTTCTGCAGCTCCAGCACCTCAATGTCTTTCTTCTAGTGAGGGGCCCAAAACTGGACACAGTACTTGAGTGTGGCCTCACCACTGCTGAGTATAGCAGGATGATCACTTCCCTATTCCTGCTGGCCACACTGTTTCTAATACCAGCCAGGATGCTGTTGGCCTTCTTGGCCACCTGGGCACACGGCTGGCTCATATTCAACCAGCTGTCGACCAACACCCTCGGGTCCTTTTCCACTGGGCAGCTTTCCAGCCACACTTCCCCAAGCCTGTAGCTCTGCGTGGGGGGTTGCTGTGACCCAAGTGCAGGACCTGGCACTTGGCCTTGTTGAATCTCATACATTCCACTTGCCTTGGCCCATCGATTCTACCTGTCCAGATCCCTCTGTAGACCCTTTCTACCCTCAAGCAGATCAACACTCCCACCCAACTGAGGGTGCACTCAATCCCCTCATCCACATCATTGATAAAGACATTAAACAGAATTGGCCTCAATACCGAGCCCTGGGGAACACCACATGTGACTGGCTGCCTACTGGATTTAATTCCATTCACCACAACTCTTTGGGCCTGGCCATACAGCCAGTTTTTACCCAGCGAAGTGTATGCCCTTCCAAGCCATGAATAGCCTTTTTCTCCAGGAGAATGCTGTGGCAAATGGTGTCAAAAACTTTAGTAAAGCTTAGATAGACAACATCCACAGCCATTCCCTCATCCACTAAGCAGGACATCTTGTTCAGAGAAGGAGATCAAGTTAGTCAAGCAGGACCTGCCTTTCATAAACCCATGCTGGCTGGGCCTGATCACTTGGTTGTCCTGTATGTGCCATGATGATCTGCTTCATAACCTTCCCCAGCACCGAGGTCAGGCTGACAGGCCTGTAATTCCCCGGATCATCCTTCTAGCCCTTCTTGTAGGTGAGCATCACATTTGACATCTTCCAGCCAGCTGAGACCTCCCTGGTTAGCCAGGACCGCTGATAAATGGTGGAAAGTGGCTTGGTGAGCACCTCTGCCAGCTCCCTCAGTACCCTTGGGTGGATCCCATCCTGCCTCAAATACTTGTGTGTGTAAGTGGTATAGCAGGTCACTAACCATTTCCTCTTGGATTATGGGGGGTTCATTCTGCTCCCCATCCCTGTCACCCAACTCAGGGAGCTGGACCAGAGAACAGCTGATCTTGCTATTAAAAGCTGAGGCAAAGAAGGAATTAAGTACCTCAGCCTTTTCGTGATCCTTGACCACTATGATTCCCCAAATCCAATAAAGGATGAAGATTCTCCTTAGTCCTCCTTTTGTTGTTGATGTATTTGTAGAAACTTTTAAAATTGTCTTTTACAGCAGTAGCCAGATTAAGCTCTAATTGGGCTTTGGCACTTCTAGGGTCCAAATGCATATGTACATGTAATACGCATTTCAACTTAATGCAAAGGTTCACACCAAAGTTTGCAGGTGGGCAAGAGTGTGCCTTTCTCAATGTGTTAATAATTTGCTAAAAATTTACTCAAACACAGGACAAACTGTCATTGCCATGTCAGGGCAATGCCACAGCATTACCTAAACGAGAGGAATATTACCAAGTCCTGGAAAAAGAAAGCCAAAACTGCCTTCTAGTAAACTAGGGATCAATAATTCTGGAAAGGGCAAAACTGAATGACTAGCCAAGCTGACTTCAAGGGTTAGAGTTGAGAGCTAACGTATCTTCTCAATCCAAGATCATTCTCCAGGAATTCAGCTCAGAAAAGTCAGCTTGCTTAAGAGCTGCATTCTTGGCTAAATCTAACATCACCATCCTGGGAGTCTAAAAATGGCAGAATGGTGGTTGAGGGGGCATCTTTAAAGCTGTTCAGGTAGGTGTGTCTTGGGACACCCTGTCCTTGTAAATCACTGCAACCACACTAGTCTTTGGGACTGCTGTTTTAAATTATGCAAATGAAAGAGTCTGTCTGCTCTTAACCCTACCTTACACCAAGGCATTCCTCTCTCTATGTAGCTGCACAGATTGTCTTAAGAGCTGTCAACACAAAGGACTTAAAGGAGGAGCTTGAGCTCTGATCTGCTGTGCTGCTAAGAGGAGCCAAGGGTTTGGGAAATGTCCCGAGGGGCATATCCCCATCCAGAGGGGCCTTACTAGCAAGCACACATTCAAATGCAGTCCATTGCCTCAGCCTCTCCCCATCATGTGACTGAACATAATCCACATTGCATACTCCTGGGTGACAGATATAAGGGACCCGATACATGAAATTTCACACAAGGAGACAGAGAGAAGCTGAGAGGGCAACTCCACTGGGAAGCTCTATTGTAGAGTTTTGTGGGACAGAGACAAGAGATTGTCAGATAACAGACAAACCCATCGAAAGGGACTGCAGTTATTCTACAGCCCTGCTGAAGAACGGGAAGTAAGGGTCATCCTTGAAGGGCATGAAATCCTCATTCTCACCATGTATGGATCTATGCCTCTTCTTCTACAGATGGCAAATAATCCCCTGACCGTGGAAGGTGCCACTGAACTAGTCATGTCTATCAAGAAGAACCCCCAATCCATGATGGAGGAGATCAACATCTCAGTAAGAGCTTATGTGCTGAAAAGCCTCCAGGACCATACACGATACATTCTTAGGAACTGTGTGGATCACAGAGCTGCCCCCTTCCAAAACTGTTTTGAGACTTGCTGTTTGTTTCATTTATGCACAGCCATTAATAGAAAGAGGCTATTATTTGACAGGCCTTCTAGGAGCCATGTGGAAATCACAGGACTTTGGTCTAGCTCTAGAGAGAGTTGCCTCTAGTATCACTACATTTCACTCCCTTTCATTTTGCAATAGCAGAACAAGAACAAGGAGTGAATTCTCACTGGAGGACGAATTCTCTTCATCCCCTGAGCTGTCTCCCTCCAGGGTAGCCTAAAATGCTAGATACTGTGAAGTGCTTTGATACCCTGTCAGTATGTATGAAGATGGATGCTTCAAGGCATTGAAAGCAAAGCAATTTTATCAAAAAAAACCCCCAAATCCAAACAAAGAAAACCCCACTCCAAAACATTAAAAGGCTGGTGTGGAAGGAAAAAAAAAAAAAAAAGATAAACATCAAAGAGGCCAAATCTTAGTATGCTACTGTGTAGCGAGCCGGGAGCACAGCACATATTGTTGTAACCTCATGTGCTGCTTCTAAAATAGGGGACCCAGAAATCCTTCTGAGCTCCTGACTGAGGGCAGGGGTTGCATTGCAGACCAGTGCTGGGGAGAGACCTGCCCATACATCAGTCCGCTCCTGGCCTTCCCAACCATGCAATGGTGCTCCATGGGAGCAGTTACAGAAAGTGTCAGGAGCCCCAGGGCCCTCCACCCACCTTTGGGATCATCGTGGTTAAAAGAAAGAGTATTTTCACAAAGATTAAGTTTGGGAGTTGGAACATAACTAATATGTTCACACTTGAAACAAGCTAAAAAAAAGTTCATGAGCAGTTTTGGAGACTGACATAAAGGGTTGTATCTAAGTTACATCTGCATGTGTATCTTTGTCTTGTGGTTACTGTATTAAAGAAAGAAATTAAACCAAAGCAGAATAAATAATGTTCATCTATGGTCTTTCCTGAGATTATCGAGGGCTTTCAACAGACATCATCTGAAGAACATGAATTCCTCTAGGGCAGGCAATTTTTCCTGCATAAATTAAGATAAAAGAGATTCGCCAAATCTGCAAGGAGTCAGGACTCATTCTGCAAAGGAATACTAGAACGGGCTGTGTGGGGGTAAAGGACTTCATTACGGTATATGCAGTTCTGCTAGTTTTATTACTAATAACCTAAACAATTCATAAACTTGGAAAGAGTAATGTGTTTTAGCTAAATTCTGAGAAATTAAAGAAATTATTGAAATGCATTTATTTAAAAGGAGACAATCAATTAATTTTGAGGCAAGGAGTTAATTAACATTAAGAATCTTCAGTCCAACCTAAATCTCACTCTGCATTTCTGCATTTTAGAGTTAACAGATGCTCTCTTCACTTTACCCTTCAAAAAGTCAAAATTACCCGGCATTTCACAAGATAAATGGTCAATGGCATAACTTTACAATGACATTTCAGTATCCCAACCAAATGTTTGTAGGCAAACATCTAATCTGAGGAGGCTGTAGAGAGGTGGGTGTTGGCCTCTTCTCCAAGTGAATAATGACAGGACCAGAGGAAATGGTCTGGAGTTGTGGCAGGGGAGATTTAGATTAGGTATTAGGAAGAATTACTTCACTGAAAGAGTGTTCAGGCACCGGAACAGCCTGCCCAGGGAGGTGGTGGAGTCACCATCCCTAGAGGTATTTAAGAAACGTATAGATTTGGCACTTCGGGGCGTGCTCTAGTGGCAGAGATTGTAGGGGGGGGGTTGTGTGCGTGTATGGTTGGACTGAATGATCTCCAAGGTCCTTTCCAACCATGAAGATTCTATGATTCTATGATTCCACCTGTGATGTAGGGAGTCTTGCATTTCAATTCAGAGTATTTGCAAATATACAGCTCCAAAGATCATATGCTGTCTTAAACCTTTAAGAAATTAGTAAAGTTTTCAATCTTTTATAGGAAACTTAAGGGAAGACATAAACAAAAGCCTCTTCTGCCCCTTTTCCCAGTGATAAATGTTTATTTTGACTTCTAAAGAATGAATAATTAATGCGTCTGTAAGAGGAATTTTGAATGAGGATCATATCTAGAATCCTTTGCCCGGGTTTGACAGCACCTAGCAAAGGCGAAGCAATAGAAAGGCACATTTTTAACAACAGTTCATTACTTATGACAACATTTCTAAGCGTGACTGTTCCACACATTCTTTTCATAATCACCCCTTTATAGGGTTTCAATTTGCAGATACTAACAAATATTTTACAGAAGTCATGAATCAACATAGCCAGCACACGCTCACGTTCACCAGAACAGTGCAAAAGAAAATACCATCACTTTTCAGCTGTCTGCACCTTGTTTTTCTGGACTGTGAACTGACTGTGTGAAAGATGCAGAAACGCACAAGCTGGCTCCCTTCAGGTGCTGCCCGACCCCAGCAGAGTTTGTTAGGCCAGGCACAGTGCTTTGGCTATGCTGCCTCTGAGGTCCACTGGCCTTCTCGTGGGGTCAAGCCCAGGCTGGCAAGGCTTGGAGAGAGCTGGCAGCCAGCAGAGCCAGCTCAAGCTCTCCTGTGCTGTGTTCCTGGGCCTAGGACGCTCTGCTAGTGGGACTAGTGCAGCAATGTCTGACTGGCTTCTTCAGAGGTTCACTCTGCATCCATAAAACTGTTGGTGCTGAATGCAAGCTAGTAAGCCCAGCCAGACCCAGACTCATGTCTTCAAGTAGTAACAGTCAAGGGCTCACTGCACGGTAGATCATAAGCTTCTAGATGGATCTTAAAAACGGTAGATCTTAAGCTTCTAAAAAGGAGCTATAAGAAAGTATTGAGAGACTTTGTAAATAAACTTTGGGGGAAAATGTTCTTGATGCCAGTGCTTGATGCCTTGGGAACCTCCCACAATGACAGAAAACAGAAGCTTTCATGAATTTCCTGAACTGCCTTGAAATTTCCAATTAAATATATAACTAACATAATACATGAACAATGGGAACGTCATGGCTATGAACAAAGTCATAATCATGTTTTTAAAGGATCAGTCAAGGCAAAGGCAAATTTGTCAGAACTTAAATCTTAAATTTAGAAGAATAAATTACAGTGACATCAATAATATTTGCACTGATAGTTCACTTTCTAATATCGCCAAACCCTAAATCACAACACTGTGCTGCTGCCCATTCTTTACATGCTAAACCATAAAACTCACAGTGTGAGGTCTGAAATGCTGAGCTGTCACTATTCTGTTTGAAATTCTTAGGAAAAAACAAGCGTCAGGTCTTGTACTGCTGGCTGGGGCTTCCTATTAGGGTTACACAATGAAACACAGCTTTATCAAAAGTCCTTTTCATCTGTAGACACTCAACCCTTCCCAAATAGGTGCATCTTTCTTGTCTGGGATATAAAGCTACGTTCCTGGGCATACTAGTAATTTTAGCCCTTAGATGATTTTTTAATCATTTTTGCAGAACTCTATGGCACATTTTAGCCATTGACTGTGCAACTTGCAATCTGTATCTTAACCAAATGGAGAGGAGACCTATGTAGAACTGTCTTACGGATGAATATGAATCACTTGAATCACCTGACATAAAAGGTCTTTGGTGTAGACATTTACCTGATAAATATATCTAGCTTGCATTAAGCTAATTGCTACATAAATTGGTAGGCCTTTTTTTTGTCTTGGACATGTGAAAAGAGAAAGAAGAAGACTTATTTAGGGTCAGGCCTCCATGGGAATCCTGAAAGTGAAGAGCAGAGATAGGAGAAGGCACCATCCTTGTGAGAGAATGGTTAATGTTGACTTTAGATGGGTTTGTGAATACAAACAAGTCTTTATTGCTCTTTGGATGTCCACACTGACTGCACTCTCCTTCCTCCTATGTACCAGAATGTGTCAGTGAATGAAACTTTCATCAAATTGCTGAATTTGGTGTGTCAAATGCGTCCTGAACTACATGTCATCTATGGTGAGATCGAAGGCCGTATCACCAAGATCCCCAAGCAGCATCCAAATCCCATGAAAGTGATTCAGGTGAGCTACTAAATTTGGGTCCTGTACACGGTACACATGCTCCAAGCACTTGGAGGGATGGAGGTCGGAAGGAGTAAGCTTTCTTCCAAGTGGGAAATTCAGCCAAGTTCCTTCAGAAAAGTATATTTACAAAGATTGTCACATTGTTCACATATCTCAGTCCATGCAGACTGACTAAGCAAACCCTTTGATCTGCAGGAAAAGCTAATGTCTTGGGATCCAAAAGCACTACAGGAAGGGTGGGNAATACACTGATTTATTTCAAGTCTGATCCAAATGAGTATCCATTCTTATCACAAGCCCAGCACAACAGCTGACTTTCATAGAACCCCTCCCTGACAGTTGTGCTTTAGCATCAAAATTAACGTGCTTCATAAAAGTAGGGTATGTCCTAAACAGAAATTACTTAGCTTTTCAAGGTCTGTAATTTCTACGGAAAGCAGCAGATGGTGCTGTCCTCCTTGCTGGAAGGCAATGCAAGCACTTGAGCATTGCTGAGCTAAATAACACTTTTGCACTACCACCTTCACTGTGTTTCTTAGCTGCTGTACAGATTTTTAGCTAATTGGGTGAGCCTTTACTGTAGATATGGATTCAGATGATCTTAAGCAAAATCTTGGGCCGTTAGCTCATGTCAAACAGTGCTGCTGTGCTTCACAGCTAGTGATGCTCACACTAGCGTGCTTTGCGGTTTTTAACAGCAGTTACAGTACTCAGATGCATCCTCACTCAAACAGATGGGAATTCAGAGAAGATCAACTAAAGTGATCAGAGATCTGGTGGAGAGGACTGTCTCTGGACTAGACAGCCTAGACAAACAGTGGCTGCTGGGATAAGGACCAAATAAGCATATGCAATTATCAGAAGAAACAGGTTTACTACTGATCCCCATTTCAAGGTAGG
Organism: Rhinoptilus africanus; assembly: GCA_013400135.1. Lineage (NCBI taxonomy): Eukaryota > Metazoa > Chordata > Aves > Charadriiformes > Glareolidae > Rhinoptilus > Rhinoptilus africanus. Next base: position 2,015,267 of record VXBO01013207.1, read on the forward strand.
GGGAGAAGGAGGTATAATTGAGAAGAATGTGATTAACCTGAGAAAACTGATTTTGTTCTGACAATAGAGTGGCTGCACAAGGAGCTACGGACTCATATATCGCAGTGATAGGCTGAGTAAAGGTGGGGTGACAGTTGGAAGAATAAGGGGAGAGACAGAGGCAGGTATCAGTAGCTGTTTCACGGTTATGCCCATGTTTTATCTCTGTTTTCTTAGAACTACTTGAAAGAGCACAACCTACAACTCTGGGACTTTTTTAGGAATATTGACAAGGATGGAAACATGAAGATCCCTGTGGCAGCTTTCCGGAGAGCCATGATGCAGGTGTGCCTCTGAAAGCACAGCCAGGATGCTCTTCTGGCAGAGAGCTCCTCTGCTGCAGCACAGCCATCAGCCAGCCTTGCTGGTGACATTGTTCAGACCAAAAGGTTAAATTCACCCATTGCAAAAGTTGAGCCCTGAGCAAAAGTTGAGACCCAACAGAAATGCTATTAAATTCAATAAATACCGCAGATGGCATCAGTGATAATGGATCAACTTCAGAGTATCACAGAGGCTTTGTAAAATCACAGATGTCATCTGTTTGTATAGAATATACAGCATCTTGATAGATAATTATGTTACTGCTATGGGAAAGTAAAAAAGAGGCGTTTAAACCCTTGCCTCTACACACTGAGTAGACAGTTCTCTCCTGCCATCACCACCATGGTGCTTGGGTTCAGGAGCAATAGCCAGCCAGCCATCATGCTATTTTACCCAAACAATGCAAAACATTGTTATTTTAATCCTAAAAGAGTGAAATTGCCTCCCCAGCACCACTCTGGATTTTTTCCATCCCTTCTTCCATGCACCAGGCCATCTGCTCACCTATTAAAAGATGATGGGTCCCAGTATGATATGGGGTATTTTTCTACTTGAAAATATACATGTTTGCTAACATTTATCTTATCCTTTTAGCAATCAAGCATTCCACTGAATCGAGACCAAACTGAGGAACTAGTACGCAAGTTTGACCGGAATCGGACAGGGGTTGTGGACTATAGGTGAGCGAGTGACTTCACTTACCCTCCTGGCTCGTCTGCCTTTTTTTTAGTTTGGCTCAAGACCAAATAAACATATCCTTATTCACTTTAGAAGGTGAAGGGACATACGTTTTTGGCTTACCTAAGTAAAAGGTAAATGAAATAATACCTTGCATGCTTAGAAGCCCTGCTGAGTCAAACTAGACGTCAGTCTAATTTTTCTGTTTGATGAACTTGCTGTGAGAGCGCAGGGATCTCAGAGCTGAATGACATTTTCATTCATGCTCATAAGCCTGTGTGAGAAGCATCAGCTCAACACTCTCCTCCCCCTGAAGCCAGTGTAAGATTTGCAAAGACAGCATATCTGTGCCTTCAGACCTTCCATCATCAGGGATTCTTATTTTTTTTTACTTCTCTCTGATCCGTCTTCTTAGGAGACCTAGTTTTCCCTGGAAACCCACCTTCAAACTACAAACTTTTCATTCTCTTGAAAGTGCCTCTTCCTTAGTGCCTGTAGCAATCATGTCCAAGTTCTGAGAGCCTGAGCAGTCAGCAGCAAACTCCTTGGAGGTTGTCAGTTGCTGCAGGCTAAACCGCTTGTCATTGGACCCAAAATTCTCCTTAGATTTCCCATCAGTTCTGACATGTGACTCGTCAGCTGAAAGCCCTATTAATCATGCCCAAATATTCCCATCCCTCAGGACATATTGATGGGTTTAAATATATGCTGTAGTCTAGTTTTAAGGCTAGAAGCAATGGGTCAATTTTGCATATCACTTCACTTCTTAGCTTCCTAATGTTTTCAAAGAGAAGCGAATTACTTTATCAGATCTGGTCTTTAATCCTTTGCATACATCAGTGCCATACTAAAAGCATGCACGCTCAGACGCTAGACAGACCTTAGCCTGCTTAATACTGAATCAGAGATTACATGGGGTTCCCAAGTACTTTAGGCACAAATTACAGAACTGTGGTTAAGTAGTAAGCGAATTAGGAACCGTTAAAACCCAATGGTCAGCAAAGACTTCATTTGGTGCCATTAGTGCTATTGATTTGATATATGGGGAAAAAGAAATACCAATATCTACTCCTTATCTAGCTGCTTAATGCATTTTAACACTGTAGCATGTGTGGTAATGGCAATATTCAGCCTGTACACAACAGTCAGAAGAGTTGTGACCTTTGCCATCCTTACTGTTCCCACCTCAGGCTGGTTCCTCAAGGTCCTCTCAGCAGCTTTAAGATGGCTGACAAGAAAGGTTCACTTTATTAAATTAATATTGCTTCACCTTCTTCTTTTCAATCAGTCACTTAAAAGAGCAGAAGCCAGCAATGAAGCCTGTGGAAGGGGAAATTGAGGAAGAAAAGAAGGAAGAGCCATAAAAATGAAGCAAGGAGGCAGGTCAGACCATGGAATATTGTAAGAGAAATACCAGAAGAAAGCTCAGAGTGGCCCTGGGCTTGGGGAGGCCCAACACTGGGGAGCTCTGATAGTCTAAGTTATTGAATGTAGAAATAAACTCGAGTTCCACTACACAGCAGGTCCCTACACAGTCTGGTCCTTTCGGTTGGGGGCAGAAGAGCTTGGTCCTTTGGAGCTGGTTACCAAATCTGTCTCACTCTGCATGCTGACTGCGAGAGAATGGGGAAACCAAGAGGACTCATGACTTTTCTTATACCCTTTTGACGTAGAGCAGATGGACAAAGAAAGACTGAAGGAAGTGCTCTGGAGACCACCCCTACCACCCTTAGCTGTTCTGACACAGAGATCTTTGCAAGAGGAGAATGAAATTCATAAGAAACTACAGCTAATGTTGCTCAAAACGTTATGGGTAATAAGGATTGTATTAAATATCTCCATGGGAAAAAATATGCTAGAAGTGTGGAAACCATAACAGATTTTAAATGGCTCAGATACTGAACCACTTTTTTTAAACCAATGTTTAAAAAAAAAGGAAAAGACTTCAACAACGCTTAAGAAAGAATGAAGGCCCCATATATATTAATATTTCTACATAAGTAGAATTTATAAAATGTAAAAATATACAGATGAGCAGAGCCACAGGAAGTATATTTTGCCATGTGCAGCCGCCAATATGGACTATACCACCAAGAAACTTGAAAAACTGGGAAACGTTGGCCCCTCTGGGAAAACCAGCCTTCAGTGGAAAGGAAAAGAAGCTGGTTACCATCTGGTAAGCTTCTGGGTGTTTCTGTGTGTTTCCCAGCAGAATAACCACCTGCAAAACAAAAATCTCTGAATTAGAGCTGGCTGGTGGTGGCACTGGTGGCTCCAGTGCCTGTCATCAGAGGTCAACATGACTGTTGACATGATGGCATTGGTGTAACTGCTTAGTAGTTATTCTCAGTACGTGACCAACTCATTAGCCCAGCAGGTCTGTGCTCTCTGATGTCTGTGACTTCCAGAATTTGTGATTGCAGTCAGCGTCCCCTTCACATATGGATTATGTGGGGTTTGAGAGGAAGAATCAGCACAGCAGAGAGCATGTGAGATGACGGGTAGTTTGCACACGCTGGGCATAACACTGCCTGGTTTTCTGTTCTCTCTCCCTTTCCTAATCATTCCTACAACGTAATTAGCTTTTCTTGGCTGTTCCTAAGCACTGAGGAAGAAGTAGTTAGAAATGTGCACCAAACCCGCAAGGTTTTACCCCACAGTCCCAAGGCTGGGGGCAGGGAGGGCTCCGTGCCCACCGTTTCACAACTGGAGCTGCCTCGCCGGCTCAGGCCCGCGGGGGAGGCGGCAGTGCCCGCACCGTCCCCTAGGTGTCAGGCCAGCCCCGGCGGTGGCAGCGGAGCGGGCTGCGCTCGGCGGGGACCCCCGCGACACACCGGCCGTGCCCGGGGCCGCCTTCCAGCTCCTCTTCTGGAAACGCCCGCGATGCTTCTGCCCCGCAGTGTGCGAGCAGCAGGAGCGCCCTGCTAAGGGCTGGGAGACATCCCTCGGCGGGCAGCAGGCGCGGTAGCTTTTGTGCCGGACTCGCTGCATCGGTGGCTGAGGGACTGGAGATACCTGGCAATCGGTCCCTACGCGTGTGGCAACTCTGACATCTCTTGTCTGAGGTGTGTACAGAGTGATACCTTCACTGCTGCGGGACCGGTGTAGTACCTCTTGGACCCACGGAAGTTACTGCACATGATCCATGGACCTGAGTGTAGTTACTCATCATTTCTGGAGAGGGATGACCTTTAAAACAGGTCATCTTCTAGGATGTTCTTCAGTGTCTCCAAGCCTGATGAACAAGTGTTCACTATCCAGTGACCATGCCAGTGTAAATCATCTATGCGTCTCCCCGTCAGTCACAAGAAATACTTTATTGAGTACTTTATCTTTTTTTTTTTCAGCTTAAGAGGCACACAAAGTAAATACCAACACGCGCAGGCTGAGAATTAAGGCCAGGGAACTGGGAACACCTCATGATTTTATATTTGCACAAAAAAAGAGTGTGGTTTTTTGGCAACTATTGTTACCTGACAGAGAACAAGACCCCAGATTTTCCTCAACAACGAGCCTCTTGGTTTATCAGCAGGCAGATGCTCTATGAGTCAGTTAAACTGTATCAGGGGTGAGAAGTTTCGCACTTGTTTCCATATTGGAAAGCATTTAATAGAGAAGAACGGGATCTTGGGGTACCTGATGGTGAGAAGTGAAGAGAGTGAAGGTCATGCTTCACTGTCCCTACATCACTGTATTCCTTCCAGAAAACGGTGCACTTCGGGGTGGAGAAGTAGCACGTATATACTGTTAAATATCTTTGTCTTTTCTTCCCGCAGTGTCTCAGGTTTGTGTTGCGTATGTTACACATGCATCTTTATCTCATGCAGAGTGCTGCTGTGGATTAGTCACGCATTACTATTCAACTTAGGTTTACACAGAATTGGCTGCCCAGCTAAACTGATTTGTCCAATTATCGCCCTTAAGATTCTAGATTAGCTACAGCCATCAAAAATCTTCTGTAAGAAAACAACATAATCGAATAGGGATGGACACTGGCCTGCGGCCGGTGTGGCTTTTATTTATTTGCATGTCCACTTAAACTCCAGACTCGACAATGATGTGACAGCTAGATTGTACCTTCACACCAGGAAAAAACTACAGGGAGATTGGATGGTTTCTTTCAGCTGAAGAGTCTGAGCCCAAATTTCCATTCCAGAAGGGCTTGATAAGTAAAAATTATCTACTTTGCCAAACACAAAATCAAAAGAGATTACATCTCTGAGAAGGAACTAGATGCAACCTTCTGTCCTACTTTGTGGCCTGATGCAACTAAAATACTAGCAAAAAACCAGGAGTGCTAGTGGAAATTTTAGTTCTCCAAATTCACATGCAAGCTGCGTGGTGGAGGGATGTAGCTGCAGTTTGTATTGTTGCAGAGTCTCTCTGAGCACTCTCAGATCAATAAAGCTTTTTTAAGCTTGGTGGCAGCATTTGTCCCCTTGCTGGGAATTCAGGGATAAACGGTGGTAGATATTGAGCAGGGGCGGTTGGGGAGTGGAACATGAATTGCTCTGCTGATCCCGCACCTGTGAAATGCTGCAGAAGGAAATGGTTCGGCCAGCATAAATTAAGGCAGCTCTGAGACTCATCTAAGATACCTCAGGAATTCAGCCTGCCAGCACAAAATTAGACAGTGCAGAAAGCGGGCTAAACATAATCTCTGTATCTTCCATGGCTTGTGAGAGTGACACAGCCGAGTGACATTATCAGATCTCTTCAATATTAGAAAGAAAATAACACTGTTCAAGTAACATGTTTTGAAAGCACAGCATGCATACCAGAGTATTTAATGTGTTAGCTAGTTTAGGTGAACCTTTGGATCTCTTGCAGGAGAAATCATCTTTTTGTTGTTCAGACTGATTTCCTAGGCGCCACCACAACACTTAGGACAACATATCATTGCATTTAAAAAGACATTGCTAGTCAGAAATCTCTGGAAATCTCAAAGTATGAAGACTAACGTTATATGCCAAACTATCTCAGCTTATTCGCATTGAAGATCTTTGATCTATTTAGCTGATCTGGCCTAAAGGTTTTTGGCTTTACTTTCAAAGGAGAAATCTCACGGGCTGCTGAAGTGGGTACAGTGATACTGGTCTTCGTCTTTTAAACTTGCATCAATAGTTCTTTGTTCCAGTGTCCTCCCATCCATATGATGAGTATATCAAAAGGTGTTCAGTGTATATCAGTGGATGTATGCCTTATGCAAAGGGGCATTCTGCGGCCATGCATGAAATCAAGCATCATGGGACTGGGAGCATGCCATGCACAATACACTGGTCAGTGTAACTGAGATGCTTAAGACCTCTGTCCATTCATTCACTGAGTAAAAGCTCACCTGGATCTATCATAGCAATGTTAGAGAATCTGAAGAGATGATGGAGTGAAAGTTTTCAAGGACAAAATTTAATTTTTTCAGCATGAGGCAGTGGATTCAGGTCAATTGACTGATGCTAATGGTTTTTACAAGATACTGGAAAAGATCAAGATCATAATGGATATCTCAGTTCCTGAAAATGTATGTTACAGTTGTGCTTTTCTTCTCATGTGGGTGACTCTTTATCTATCAACAATACTGAAGCTATTTCATAGTTTCTTATTCCAGAGAGCCCAGACAAAGAATTACATTCTGAATTTGGCCCTTGAGAAGAATGCAATTAACCCATAGTTCATTCCTTGCCACCCTCTTTCTTGCAGGTTGCTGAGATGGCAGCCAGGCACACACTGCGGGCCGGACAGATTGCTCCGGTAGCTTCGTCTGTTCCAGGCACCTCATGAGGACCTTAGTTCCTCTGCTGACATGCCATTAGCTGCACGTCTCTCAAGGGACAAATACGCTAGCTTTCACAGCCTTACTGGAAGGGGCACCTGATCATGTCACAGGAGGATGAGGAAATAATGTACTGACATATAACCTTATTCACAGGATCCTCCTTCCAGGAAATTGGGTATGTGCATTCCCTGATGGTCTGTGTTTGCATTTGGGGTCATAGTATAAAGGGGTCATATGATGGAGAAGGTCTCCAGGATATGGTCCTCCATAAGGGAGTGAGACCAGCTCCAATCATGATCTTCCCCAATGAGGGAAGATGAAATCATTTCAACAGTTTCCCCACCCCATCTTCGTGGAGCTGGTGTGAGAGCCAGTTACACTGGGTACAAGTGCTGGGAAGTCCAAGCAGAGCAGTTAGGAAGAGGCTAACCACCGTTGTACAACTTTCAGCACAGCTCCCAAACTTCCCATGGAGGCACCTTGAGGGCACGGATGGCGTCCATGCCCCATGCACTGGTTTCTCTCAGCGTGCAGGCGCCTAAGGAGGACTTGGAAGCAGCAGCAAGAAACCTGCTTCTCCAGCCCAGAGCCGCACCTTTGCCGGCTTTTCCCTCCTTCCCACCGAGCAGAGGGCGCTCCGCTCTCAGGAGTGGGTCCTCGGCACATTCCTGGGCTGGAGCTTAACCGCTGGGAGGGAAAAGTCCTGCACACACACACACACACANGGGCTGGTCCCGCTGCCACCTTATTGTGCAGCGCCGCGGAAAAGCCACAGGGCGAGCTGCTCTCTGGGGGGGTGGAGACAGACACAGGCGGAGTCAGGGCTCAAATTCTTGAACCTTTCACATCCTTTCTGTAATTTGAAACATACTTGTTCCCATTCCAGACCCCCNCAATGAGGGAAGATGAAATCATTTCAACAGTTTCCCCACCCCATCTTCGTGGAGCTGGTGTGAGAGCCAGTTACACTGGGTACAAGTGCTGGGAAGTCCAAGCAGAGCAGTTAGGAAGAGGCTAACCACCGTTGTACAACTTTCAGCACAGCTCCCAAACTTCCCATGGAGGCACCTTGAGGGCACGGATGGCGTCCATGCCCCATGCACTGGTTTCTCTCAGCGTGCAGGCGCCTAAGGAGGACTTGGAAGCAGCAGCAAGAAACCTGCTTCTCCAGCCCAGAGCCGCACCTTTGCCGGCTTTTCCCTCCTTCCCACCGAGCAGAGGGCGCTCCGCTCTCAGGAGTGGGTCCTCGGCACATTCCTGGGCTGGAGCTTAACCGCTGGGAGGGAAAAGTCCTGCACACACACACACACACACACACGCTGCCACACACACACCCCCCGCAGGAGACACACACATTCACACACACGCACACAAAAGACCCCACACCACCAGAACCAAACTCCAAACCAAAGAAACCCAAGCTGCAAACAAAGTGCGCGCTGAGAAAAGGTTTGCCGAAGCCCTGGAGGCGGCAGCCGGCGAGGGGCGGGCGCGGCGAGGCAGGGCGGGTGGGNGCAAGCCCACTACTTATCGGAGGCTTCAAAACAAAACAGAGAAACGTGAGAGCTACCCCTCCCCAGCACAACTGCTCGCGGGCTCAGATTCCCCTTCAGAGGGGCCATGGCTGCTGCAGTCACGGGTGTGGAACGCAGCTGGTCCTGCCTGCAACAAGGCAAAAAAATCCCGTCTCTTCTGCAAATGGCATTTACCTCCGTTCGCTTTGCAAGCTCTCGGTGTTCAGAGCGGAGGAAATTGTTTTCAAAAAGCTTGGAGCACTGGTTTGCGTCTTTACAGTTCCCGGTCACCTTACCGGGTAATTCTCCCTGCCCACTCCCAGCCCCTTCCACCCCTGTCCCAGTTGGCCTGGGAGGGAAGGGACGTCAGCGTGTCCCTCTCCTGCACACTTCAAGTCACGCACCTATAAGCACTTCCACGTATCTCCTTCCACAAGACCAGCAGGGAAACAGTTCCCATGTTTAGGGTGGAGTGTACACAAACGGGAGAGGAAAGCTGGCTAATGCGCACTCGGAAAGGTTTTGAATGTCCCTAATCCCCCCAAAAGGCACGGAGCAGCAGGGAGTGCTCTCTTGCATCAGCCAGGCCATCACTGCCCACTCCTTTCCCCCTGGGGAAACCACAGCAGGTGACTGTGCTGGTGCAGCAGGACTTTTTGTTTGCTTTGTGTAAGTAACAATTACCAGTGACACTAAAGGCCACCCCGGGTCAGAAGTGACCTGAAGGGCTTGAGTTGCAGAGGAGCAGTTACTGTGCAGCTCTGCCTTGCCAGTGCTGGGGCAGGCAGCGCTGGGGCAGGGCTGCTAAGGAAGAAGCACTTTCAGAAGGTTATCAGAAGGAGCACCTACCCCTCTGCCATCCACTCAGAGACTCACACCCTGCTCTTTCAATCCAGAAAAACAAGAATGAGAGAAGCTTTCATGTTGCATTGCCATTATCATAGGTCTCAACTGCGTTAATGTGGTATCATGCTGTTTACATGTGTATGTATCTGGATGGGTGTGAGCAACCCTTAAGGAAGATGTGAGGTTTTCCAGGAGAGAGTCAAGGGGGCACATGTGCCTCATCTGAAGCAGCTGGATGCCTCCGTCATGAGGAGACACCTCTGCTCACAGGGGAGAAATCATCCAGAGGGAAAGGCAGTCTGTGGGCACAGGACATAGCCCTTACATGCTGTATTCTTCTGCCACAGCCACTGCTCTGCACAGCTGGGGCGAGCCGGGGAACTTGGAGAGTATTTCTATTTCCTTGGGTGTATAGCTAGAGGAGGAGGAGGAGCAGGACTCTCTAGAAGACAGAGATGGGGCAGATAAATCTATTTATTTTTTTGGAAGGGACAGTGTGACATTGCAGGGTTTCCCCATAGCCGAGTCATGCCTTTCAGCCACGTGCCCCATGTAGGAAGGCAGCTAGGTTATGCCCACTGGGGAACTCCTCTCCTTAACCCAGTTCCTGGCAGCACAAGTCACCCCACTGATACTTTGCAGATTGGCAGGAAACGCCACAGAGCCCGTGTGTGCTTAAATATTTCACGTCACACAGCACATGTTATTCTGTCTGCCTGCAACACTGCAGCATTTGGGCTCCCTCCCTCTAAGGAGATAAAGCATCCTGATAGCGTAGCTGCGTTTATCTAGACACCCTCAAGACAGTCTTTGTCTCTGAAGCTGGACATTTGGAACTCATGGCATCTTCTGAATGTTGCCCTCAGATGGGAGCCATCCTGCTCAGAGAATCCCCACCATCTCTCTGTGTCCATCCTTTGCCAGCCTGAATTCCTGCTTTTTAGCCAATACAACTGCAGCACGGTGTCTGGTTTACCACATTTCTATCACTTATTGCAAATAAGCCTTTGCTACAAATACAAATGTTCTGCTGACTTTTTTCTTAGGCATCTTGGATAAGAGAGGGTTATTAGTGCTCTATTCAGGCCCATGTTGGCGATCTCCACCCTTCTCTAGACTGTCATGCAAGCCTAGTTGGAGTTGCTATTAAATGTGAGACAAGACCTCAGTTAAATATTTATTAAATTAGTGACTTCTGGGGTGTTACCAACTTTCTAGAGATACCACATCTGACTCACTGAACTAGATGACAGACTGAGTAATAAGTTCTTTCACACGGTCATATTTATCAGAGCAGGTTTGTCCTGCCTTTTTTACAGGGATCCCTGTCTCACAGGTAGCAAGAAGGCCAAATTAAATCTATTCCTATAGGCATTGCTCTCTGCAGTGTGTTTTTACTCTATTCCAGTCCCACTTACTTAATTCATGGCCTGGTTAGCTGAAATGAAACCATTCAGTCCCCTCTGATTCAAAAACTTTTGGAGGAAGACACCTAGATTTCCTGGGGTCATTGTTCAATGGGCAAACTTTGTAGATAGGATTCCCATCCTAATCCAAACGGTTTTCTAAGAAGTGATGGAGAAAAATCACCACTTGTCAGTTTTCCAGAAATGAAAGTGCCCCAGGCCATGCACTTGCTCCCCATCTGCTTCCCTGTACCCAACACAACTCCCGGGCACCATCTCTGGACATCTACATAGCCCATAATCTAAAGCAAGCAGCATGTCAAAGGTAAGGGGACCAGAGCCTTAGTCTGCAACTTGTCACTAGGTAATATTGGGCACCTCCAAAGGGATATTAAGTCCTTCAAAAGAGTAGCTGAAGATTCTCCTTACATAGGGACATTTCTCTGAGAGGCTGGCTAAGAGAGGCATCCTACCCATCTGGCCACACTGGGGAGTCATTTGGGCCACAATCCATGAGCTCCTTAGCAGCTCAAAATTAGGACCTTCATATCTTCAAGGCTGAAGGAAAGTAAGAGAAGCTCTTACCTGTCTTTGCCCCTATCTCAGATCCTGTTCTTAGGAGATGTGGCCGGGAGGACATGCCAATAGCTGTAGGCAGACAGAAATCTTCTGGTTTATAAATACCAGCTTGTATCCAGCTGTCCTTTACATACTAGTCTGGTTATTCATTGCTGAAGTGAGTTTGAGGAAGGGACTAGGACAGCAAGAGGAAACAGCCCACAGAGCGAGGTACCAAAGAAGAAAGGACTAACATGGCCTGGAAGAGAGCTGAGGCTCTCTGCTGACAGAACTTTGCAGGGGCTGAAGGGACACATGTTATAACAGGCTGGCTGAAGTCACAGTGGTGCTGGGAGATGGCAGGGTGCAAACATATGCTCTCCAGTGACTTCAGTCGCTGTGCAAAGGCGGATGCACTGCTTCACGAGGGGTGAATGCGGGAGACGGCTTTAGTAGCCTCACCTTCTCTGCTAATCTCTAGAAATCGGTTCCTTTTGATGAGATGAGGGCACATAGGCAGACTTGAAAAGAGGGCAAGAATCCTGAACTCAGTGTGACTTCTAACTGCTTGCCCCAGACACAGGCCAGGACTCCGTTCCAGGCTCTGGGAAGCCCAAAGGAGGATTTAGCTACCCAGGAGCGAACCTCCCTCATCCCCACACAAAACAGAAGCAGGGTGGTCTCTGAGTGACTGCAGGGTGCAGGGAGGCAGGGTTTGCTGAACACCAGCCTCTCTTGATACTGATTTGCAATTAAACATTTTGCCTCCTGAGTGTGTTTTAGAAAATGGCACAAATAAAGCTCAGCTGCCTCATAGCTTGTGTATGTCTGTACTATACTAAACAGCCCTCCAAGGAGAGGAGTAAAAAAGGGTGAAGGACTAATACGAGTCTTCGCAAGAACCTGTGTCCATGCCAGGAAAGGGTGTGATACACAGTTCTGCTCCAGTTTCATTCCCCAGCCTGTTCCAGTCGTCTGTGACTTTTGTTAATCCCCATCCTGGGGCTAGAAGAAAGCAGGACCAACAGTTCAGTTTGCTCTGACAGGACTGAGCCCTGCTTGAAAATACTAGGAAACCTCCTGAGTCAGCAGCTCACTTGCTCCTACTCTTGGAATAGCTGAGATTCCCGGACACAGTAACTTGACTCTACTCCTGGCTCAGGGCAGCCACTAGCTGAAAGGCAAAATAAAATCCCCTCCTGGCCCATTAACGAGGCCTATTCTGGGTTCAGGAGAAACCAGTCTGACTGATGAACTCCCCTGGCTCAGGGGCTCTGGCTGGGGCTGGGAGAGTTATTCTTTCCTTATTCAGCAGACAGGAGGATGTTAATGGAGAGCATATGGGAGGGGAGGGAGTACTGTGGATACTGCTGGAGGACAGCCAGACTGAATCAAAGCCCCAAGAAGCCTATTCTCCATCCGGGCAACATTAAAACAGACCATGGAGAGACGAGAAGTCCAGCTGTGATATGGGGGAGTTGGGAAAAACGCCTTCCCCGGCGTTTTTACTCCCACTCCATGTGGGACAATGGCACAGTATTGTCACATAGTCCTGTAGGCATGGTATTCACAGTGGAAGCCTTTCTGGGGAAGAGCGTGCCCCAGCCAGGCACCTCGTACTGACAGTCCTGCTATAGCCTTCAGGGAAGCAAGAACTGCCTCTGTGCTCGCGAAGCGCCATCTAATTTATGGTGCTATAGAAATGATGAATTACAACCGTCCTACAGGCTAGAGATGGAAAAGCCCCGTTAACTCCTCCAGCCCATCTCCCAGAGCTGATGCAGGACTGTTGCCTCTCACACATTTCCTCAGTTTCTGTCTGGACATGTTTTCAACAAGCAAGCAACCGGGGTACCTGTATTTTTCACCTCTTAATTCTATTTTTAAAATCACCTCCAATGTGATTAATGTAGTATGGATTATCCAGCTGCTTGGATATGTCAAGCAGGATGGAACAGTGTGCATCAAAGGCAGCCCACATCTGCCTTACCTTAAAGATAAAATGGAGGACTGGCTAGTGAAGACTTGATCACAGCTTGAACTAAGAAGCTTCATATTAAGTAGGAGGGCAGTTAGAATCAGCTCCAGTAAAAATTAGGTGTGTCCTTTTTGGCTCCTGACGATCTGTTAATGTAGCCCTGATTTTGGGCATCCACGATGCTTGGCCTTGCATCATTCACCAGAGCTTAATTAACTAAGGAGCCTGGCTTGTTTAGCCTAGCAAAGAGGGATATAATTGCAATCTATAAATAAATACTTCAGGGGGTGAACACATGGGGAGGAGGAAAGAGCTATTTAAAGATAAAGGACAATGCTGGCACAAGAACAAATGGGTATAAACTAGCCATGCATACATTTAGGCTAGGGATTGTCAGGTTTCTAATGCTGAGAGCATTGATGTTCTGTGAAGGCCTCCCAATGGGTTTAGTAAGGCCAAAACCCAAGCTGGTTTTGAGAGGCAGTTAGACACATTTACTCAATGGATTGTATGAAATGGCTGGCTGTGCAAGCAAGGAGCCGGACTTGAGAAACCCAGAAGGAATGTCCTGAGGTTCTCTGGGCTGCAGTAAGTGTAGGATGAGTTTTGGCTAACCAACTGCAGGGCCCAGTAGGAGCAAGGTGTGAAAGAATTGGAAGACTAATAAAAACAGAGAAATTTAAACTGCACCTTCATTGCAGAGCAGGCAGATTATAATCCAGGTAAAACTGCAACCTGAAACTAACTCCTCTCCAACAACTAGGCTGGCTGGCTTTGTTTGAAGAGGCTTGTGGGGGCAGGAGGAGATTACCAATAACAGCCAGTAAAAGGAATCTGTGGTTAGTTTTTGTGAAGACATAGGCAAGAGAAAAGAAGAAAAGAAACAACAATTGATTTCCCTGTGAGCAGGTTGAGGTTGGGAAGCCCATAGTTGTGTATTGCCATCCTCAGAGGCAAAAAAGATCGCATGAGCCAGAAAACCTTCAGCTATGAGAACATCTTGTCATGTTCTCCAGTGGAGTTACAGCTCAGCCTGACCTTAGGCTGAGACCAATACATGGTGCCCCTGCACGCAGAAATCCTTCTCTATCAAGTCATTTGCCAAACAGACAGTGGGTGTCTTTCCCCGTGGCTACCCTGCAAAACAGTTAGAATAAGAGAGACCTTGACCCTTGACTAAGGCATGCTGGAGAGGCAGATGTCCAAATCTTAGCTGCCTTATCCAACTGGAAGCTATAACAATAAATCACATACTCCAATTTACACCACCAGCACAAACAAGATAATGGACCTTATACCAGAGAAAGATCTGTTGTAATATAGCACTTTGTTTCATCCTGTTCCTGCTGGGAATAGAGGGATGAGGGACAGCCAGCAGAGACAAGACAGCTATACAACTGGCACAGACCTCCCTTGTATTAAGGGAATTTTCCTGTGGGAATCTCCTGCCTGTTTGAGTTCTCTCTGTGCTCCATAACCAGTGCAAAGCAAATTTAGCAGAGACCAGAGAATCCATCTTAAAATGCCTTAGGGGGGACAAAGAATATGGTATAAATGGAACTGCAGCAATGTCTCTTCTAATTCTTGTAATCTGTCACCTAGCTGCAGCAGTGATAGGTGCTTTAGAAATCCACAGACAGTCTGAGTATGATTTGATCACATTAGTGGTGGCCCATGCATCAAGAGATTCAACGGTTTTATTCAGAAAGGCATTAAAATAAAGATGGTTGTGCTTCCAAATCTCTTTTGTCTGGGAAGCGGATATCTCCTAAGGCTGGCTTTACTCCTGACATTTCTCATTTTTTGCTTTTCCCTACAGATCAGAAATATAACACGAAATGCCTCGCCTTGCTATTTTCATCATTCTGCCGTTGGTCTCAGCAGGAATCTGAGGCAATGAGGGTGGGAGGTGATGAGCTGAGTCAGGTCTGAAATATGGTTCCTTGCAATAGAAGGACATAGATGTGGCTTCTGTTCAAGTCACCGGTTCAGGTCTTCTTGATGCTGAAAGGTGACAGCTGTTATACACTCTCTTGAAATGAGGTACAGGGTTTCCATCCAATTACTAGCTAACATTATGCAGTAGTCTAGGAAGGTGAGAACTGAATGAATGAAAGCATCAACATGCTGGCTGGGGAACAGCACACAGGGGAAGCTTGTCCTGTCGCTACTCGCATTTTCCTGGCTGTTGTGAAGCTTAAACATTTTTCATCCTCCAGGTCTAAAGTTCTTGACTTGGTAACCTTCATCAACTTGAATCAACTTCAAAAAATAGGAAAGAAGATGAGGGGAAAAAATTTGATTTTCCTTTGAGGGGGGCTTTTATTTGAGAGGTAAACTAATACTTTTTCCTTTGACCTCCCAAAACTGAAGAGAATTTATTGGTCATTTTCACATTTTTAACTGACATTCTAATTTTTTTCACAAAAACACTTCAAACATAGAAAACCTCAATAAATCTCTAAAGCACACAGTTAAAAGGGTTCACACAGGCCGTAAAATTGTAACTCTGGATTTGTACAATTCATGCTTATGGTCAGTCATGTCAAGCTTTAAAGAATCTACCACTTCAGCCATCTCGAAAAGGCAGTAAATCTAGATTATGCATTGAAAGTGCTTTGGGAGTCTGGGTATTTATACCAAAGAAATGCCAAAATATTTTACTGACACGGTCCATTTTTTACATTCTTTTACTAGCAGTTAATTTTTTATGTATATATATATATTTTAATGCTGACAGTTATATTTTGGCTATTCTTAGTTTGCAACTGGCTAGGCCTCCTTTAGTCAAAACAGGAGTCTGAACAATGTCACACAGATGGCACCCTGGGCAGAAACCTCACAGATATGTGCACGGACTGGAATGAATATCGTTAGAGCTACATCTTTGGAAGCTCTGCAAATGTTTCCATAGGAGTGATTCATTGGAGTGCTGCTGCTAAAGAATCTGTGTCAGTCCCTGGTGTCCCCACACAGGGCCAGAGCTGTGGCACTGTGGAAGTGAAAGGGGTGACTCAGTAGGGAGTATTTCTTCTACGTCAGAAGCGCTTTAAAGCACTCGAGGGATGTACTCAGCTAGAGAGGTAAACTGAAGCCTCTGAGGGTTGTCTACCATATAGGGCAGTTAAGAGATGCCCAAGTCAACCTTAGTACCCAAAGCAGTACATTCATGCTAACATAGCTCTCTCACTGGGCTCCTTACCCTCTCTTTTAAATGTATGCACCCAACACAGCTGCATTTCCTCCCTGACCCAAATTAGCTCTCCTATCTAATTTTGAGCATCTCTGTATGATACTGCTTGGTGCTCCACAGGCATCACCAGTAGCTCTCTCTACTAGAAGGGTTCCAGGAGCACATTTTAGTTACAGATGGAAGTCACTTAGAGAGGGCCAAATTCCTTCTGAATTGACAATGAAGTCACACAAAACTGGTGCATAAACAATTTAAATGCAATTAACTAACTCAGACCAAGCTCATTCAGACTAAAGGAAGAGTAGGAGCATGCTCAGGGAGCCCAGATCCAGGCCCAGCCACTTGGCACCCCCAAACCAGGCAAATGGCATGAGATTTCTGATGCTGTTTTTAAACTGCTCATGGTGGTTTAATCCTGACTGACAGTGCCCCGATACCTTCACGTGGGGCTCCCCCCATGCTGCCCACGGCTCAGGATCCCATTTCAGTCCCCTCAGTGCCATCAGTCCCTGTGCCAGTGACTGTAGAATGTCGATCTCCAGCTCCCTACAGGGGAACCAACATCACACCCTGGCCTTGGCCTGTCCCTATCCCCTGGGAGGTGCCCAATGACCAGGGCTGGAGCTGCCTCGATGGCCCCGGCTGGGGTGGTGGCACAGACCCGCGATGGCAGCTGTGCCCTGCTACCCCACGGGGTTCCCTGCAGCTCCCTGTGCCCCATCCCCAGGGAGCCATTGGCCCTTGCTGTGCCCTGGTGCTGACTCCTCTAGGCTCAGTAACTCCTGCCTGTCTCTTTCCTACATGTCAGGATGTTAAGAAGGAAGGTCAAACTCCAAAGATGACCAGCTGATGCCATCCCTACTACACTGTAAAGCAAAAACAATCTAATGATCATAACCATGGTCTCCCTCCTCCTTCTCAGAGCCCAGACTATGTACTCAAAGGCATAATTGAATACAAGACATATACTTAATTCCTGGCAGAAACAGAAACTGCTTTGGATTTGAAAGACCAGCTACCCTCTCACTCCATGATGAAAGTTTGATTTTATTGTACTGCCCCTTCACTCCTCTGAATGGCTCTCGCTCCCCGCTTTGTGTCCTTCTGGCAAGTATCAATTTGCTTCTTCCTTGCTACAAAGAGGATACCATGAACCTGTCTTCCTACAAACTGTTTTTCAGCCCACCTTTTGCTGTGGTGTCTCCATGAACTAGGTAACAACTAATGATTTAAAGATAGTGAACCCACTATGGGCTTTTTTGCTTCCTATGTATTTACAAATACCTGGCATAGCAAGTGAGACAAACTCAAACAAATGACATTCACAGGTTTGTGTCTCTCTCCAAGTATGATATGGTAGTTACAGGTGACTTTACTCCACACCCTATGGAACAGTTTAGATACCAAGCAGTTTTGGATAAAAACCCACAGAAACTCAGAGATTAGAAAGCATTAGAAAAGCCTGCTTCTGCCAGAGGCGGAATAACATTATGGCACTAGAGGTCATGCAGTCAACCCTCCCTTGCTCTTCCTCCTTACCTGCTCCCTTAAATCCCTTACAGTTGCTAGAATGAATCATCAGATCATGACTGACATGCTTTCCCCAGGCAAAGGAGGCCCAGGCCAGACCAGAAGCTATACTGGTGAGGTTTAAGGGGAGGCTTCAGATTTGCCTTGAAGGTCTTTCCATATAGTGCTGGGCTGTGGAAGATTATTTTACCGTTGCCAGCCAAAAGCCAGAGGGACATTATGCTCACCTAACGTTATACATCCAAGCAGTGACGCAGATGGAAGACAACCTACCGTGTTCAAGACCTAGAGTATTACAGAAATATTTGAGTAACAGCATTATGTGCTGCTGAGCCTGAGAAGAAGACTACTCTGGCAGCAGGAGAGCTCTTAGGTGCTGCAGTAACATCAGCAGCAACAGACTCGTCCTGGGGGGAGGCAGGTTTGTGTGCTTTCTCATGGCAATTCCGAGTGCTATTAAACATAAATCCCTCTGTAGCAATGGCACGGAACACGGGGGTGCTTGTAAGGGATCTGTCTTTATTTTCAGGCCATAGGCATGCGATCTGGGCCAATATGGATGGCACATATAGCCATGTGGAAGATTTCATTCTTCCAGCTGCTCCTCATTACCATTTGCTTTCAGTAATTTCAAGGAATACTGTAGCTGCCTTTTCCAAGTCTCTGTCAGACTTTCTTCCAGACAGAGGGATTCAGGTGGCTTTAGCTGTTCCAATTTTTTTCCAAAGAAATCGGAGTTCTTCTAATACAGTGTAATAAGGGCACTGCATCCTAGGAAGGAATAATTCTCTTTTCCTGGCCCAGTGCTGGAGGTAGGTAAATGACAAACTAATTCTGCAATCTGTGGCTACTGTTGCACGCTGGAGCGGGCACTCTGAGGGGAAGGTTTAGAAACAAATTGCCTATTTACAAGGGAAGCCCAGAGTAGTCAGGACTGGCTTGTTCCATAAGGAGTACAGCAGGACTCCTGCAGCACTGCTAAAATAACAGGAAGAGTAACAGGGACTGCTACAGGAATGAGTTGTAGGCATCTAGAAAACCCAAAGGAGGCATCCCCTTTTTCAGCTGCACAAGGGCAGCTGTCACCTCCTCCCGCCGGCCATTCCGGGAGCGGACAGTGAGCCACGCATAGCCAGCCATCTTGTTTCCAGTCAGACTCAAAAATCAATGTTTGCCAAGTAAGAAGGAACAAAAATGTGTTGAGCAAAAGATTTAATTTCCCAGTGTCTACGGGGAAATCAACAGACAATGGGAAGCAACATAAAAAACGTATACATGAAAGACTGTTATTTAAAACCAGTTGACATAGTCATTTTCAGTGGAATCTGGCTGGCTGTAGCCAGTATTTAATTCAAAAATTCCTCAGGAATGAAGGTCTTTTGCAGGCCAGCTTTATTTGGCTGGGGTTGGGCTTTGCTTTTTCCCACATCCCGCCTGCTGAAGTTAGAGGTTGATGGCAGGGAGCCTGATTCCTCTGCCTCTTCCTGTGCTGGACACAGCCAGCCAGCATCACCTCTTTTTTAAATTGTCTGCTAAAACTGCTGTATGCAACAGAAGCTGGAGTGAGGCAGGAAAGGAACAGAATCATCTGCTCTCCCTTCTGACAACAGAGCAAAAAATTACCTGAAGGACGATCCATAAGGAGTCAAAGAAGTGAAAGAAACCATGTACGGTCCAGAATGGGCTATGTATGGTCCCATGGCACTAACAGCTTTTCAGCCTGATCCCCCATAAGATGCGTTAAGTGCTACAAAAAAGTCTTTCTCAGACAGCAGACAGCAGCAGCATATAGAACTATGTCTATTTTTCGACATAGAAAATTAAAATAATGACATATCTGAAGAAGCTGTTTAAAGCACTGACCAAAAAAAGTTAGATGATCATTTTCTACCCTCTAAGACATGTGCAGTTGAACTAGGGGCACTTAGAAACTCTGGCTTTACAAATGAGGGATACAAAAATTAGTCCTACTAAAATGTTCAGCAACACCTATAGCAAGTAGGGAATACACAGCAGACTGATGTGGTTGAGCTATTCCCATGTAAAGTGCTTCATACAACAGTAGTAAGGTGATTAATCCAAACCCACCCTTAAATCAATAATACACCCCACTACACTTCTCCTCTCTCGTGTAGACCTCACTCACTCTCATTCTGCCCCCTAGGGTGTTCAGCTCTAAGCCTGCAAACCCAAGGTATTGTCTCTTGTTGACTCTAGCAGGCTGGGGGGGCGGGTGGGTTTGCAGATGATGCAGCAACCCCAGATGTGCTTCTTCTATTCTTTGAAACCGTTCATCAGAAAAACAAAAAGCCCCACGTTGCTATGGAGACAGTATCTCTGGCACTGATGTACCCAGTGGGCGGCAGCAGCTTCCTGGCTGGGGAGACGCCCAAAGCCTGGCACTCGTGCAAGCTCCTCACTGCTGGGCTTGCTCTGCCGCAGAGGGCTCAGCTTGGATGGCAGGCAGGGCTTTCTCAAGGTGGCCACGAAAACTAGAAAGTGGTGGACCCAAGGATCTGGGGATTTCACACCTGAAAAGATATGTCAAAGTGAGACTAAGGCGAATTTGGAGGCAGGTAAAGGCTGTACAAAACCCCGAGAGCCAATGTGCAAAGAATACTGGTAGGCTCTTTTGAGATGAAATCGCTTTCATATGTTCGAATTATTGTATTTATAGGGATAATACTAGGAATAGTGGAGAAACTAAGCAGGATCTTTTTGCAGAAGATTATTTTTTTCCAGGAAAGCAGTGGAAACACCATCTTTTGAATCATTTAGAACTTATATCTGCACTTGGTAAAGGAAATGATCCTCTGTCGGTCCCCAGGAGACACATGAAATGAGACCAATTAGGGCTTCTCCAGCTCTATATACTAGGACTGTGCAAAGACATACTTTATGCTTATTATCTTTGAAAGTGAAAATGAATAGGGTGTGCCCCAGCTGAATTAAAATCAGGGCTTGCATTATGTAAAAAGCCAGAGAAGATGATCTGCTCTGTCCTTAAAATCTCTGAAAACATGAGCACAGGGTTCCCAGATTGACTGGGGATATCTGTTCTTGAAGGCCAATCTTAACAGCGTCCACCTGATGAAGCCTCAGAGGACAGTGAGAATAGCGGGTAATCCATCTGGCCAAGGGTGTAATTGTGGTATACAGTGAAAGAAATTTCCTTGAACCAGGGGAGTGATCCCTAAAACCTGAAACTTCTATCTGTTTCAAGTGTATATTGTGTTTAGCGTATCTGACTACCACTCTTTTCCCAAGCAGATACTTGGGATCAGAGATTATACAGACCATTTTACAGCCCAGACCTAATAAATGGGCCACTTTCATTCCTGGCATAAAGTGGTGCATCCTAATTGAACTCACAGACATCACAGAATTATAACAACATTACTCAGAGTCTTTGGCTTTGCAGTGGGCAGTAGGGCAGAGATCCACAAAGTGGACAGAGTAACTCTGCTAATAAAGATCAGGCCATGGGATTGCTAGAAGAATGGCGTTGTGGGTTGCCCCATGGCATAGATGTAGATGTCACCTTCTGGATGTGCTCACAAGAACCCTGGGAAAGGTCTGGAGTTTTGCCCACTCTTGTCTACATTTTTCTCCCCAAAGCAGTTTTGCTTCATTACTGTTCAAGAAACTGAGAACGGCTGTTGACAGGAAGAAGCCCTATTAGCAGAGACACCCTCCTGGAGGTGGTAAGGAACAGACATTAGGCTGCTGTCTAAATCATGCAGCAGTCCAGCTGGCTGGGGCTTATTCCTCCTGACATCTGCTTTCTGAGGTACTGCCATCCATATTAGATTCCGTCAAAAGACATTTTGCCACCAAGCTGCGTAGCTTCCTGGGACGTGTGTTGCTGCAGGGGGCCCTCAATGCCCCATCCATCGTCCTGGAGAGATGACATCCACCCCAACAGCAGGGACTAGGGGGATTACACCACCTTTATTCAGAAGCATTGAAGATCTGCCCCCCATGGAGATACCCTGCATTTGGCTTGCTAAAATGGAACAAACTCATAATTTGCTATTGCAGAATTAGAAATGCAGACACTCGTGACATTTGCTCTGAAGCCATCTAACTCAGGACAGTGTTCCCATTGGAGCTCAGCTGCAGAGGTGTCCGACTGGACCTTCTCAGAGGAGTCCAAGGTAAATAGGTGCTATAGGATGGGGCACTGAGAGTTCAGCAGGTGGTAAGGAGTGATCCCACAAACCAGAGCTGTGCTGGGCACATGGTATAGCTAGAAGACTCGTCTTGGTCTCAAAATTTAAATTCTTTTCCTGGCCCTGAATTGATTCATGGCTCTGCTGAAGAACTGTGGTGTTAATCGGTATTCCAATTTGACCGATTTCATTTTGCTTCCTAAATTTTCCATATCACAGATTGTTGGATGCAGCATCCTGCTACTTCAAATGTTGCATAGCGTTGCTATGCTCTGTTAAATAACTTCCTTCTTCCTTGCCAGAAATAGCTGCATTTCAATAGCGACTGAAGAGATCCTAGTATTTATAGTTTCTAGAGCTTCTAGTTGGGATCACTGAGATGTATAAACATAAATCTATGGTTTGATTTTGCTGTCTGGAGAAGCAGCAGTTAATAGGTAGGAGCACCCAGTATGGTCAGCTTAGCCACTCTACCAGTACCTGCCAGGTAAAGGACATTTCTGCCCAACCACTCTCTCCTCAAACCTTTCTACTATCTTTATATTCAGACAGCCTCAGAGGCACTCCTCCGGAGCCTGAAGAAGACAGGAGCTTCACTAGCACTGTTGTAAGCTGAATTTTAGACTCTGTGACAAAATACTGAATTGTTTTAGAACTTCAGCAGGCTGATGATGTTCCCCTTCCGTGGGAGTCAGCCCACTGAACAATAACAGGCAACAGGACCAGTCAGAGTCACTGGCCAGGCTACTGGGAGGGTGCTGCTGCAGGAAGGAGTGTCTGGGGAGGTGGAGGTACCCAGCCAGACAGTGAACTGAGTTCGTTCACCCCAGGGCTGATGTAGCTCAGAGGTGGTACATGAGACCTTGGCTCCTCTCTAGCTCTAGCACTACGCCTTCTCTCAGGAATAGCGGCATGGGTTAAAAGCAGGACTGAAGAAAGCACAGCTTCATTTAACCACACATGGAAATATAGAAACGTCTACAGCAATATGGGAATCAAGGGAGAGGAGGTGAAAGGAAGGAGGGAGATAGGAAAAGAGGGAGGGAAGGAGAGGATGGCAGGGGATCCTTTGCAGCCCTGCTTACAAGGTGCTGGATAATTCATGGCTCTTGTTTACACTGCTCCAGACCACATCACAGACATTCCCGGTTAATGGTTTCCATCTGGAGCAGCCATGTGCTGCCCAGCCTCCCCCTCACCATGCCAGCAGAGGAGTGTCTCCCTCCAGACCTTCCCACCCTCCTGCCTCTCACACGCTGCTGTCACTGAGAGGACTGGTGCCTGCACCATCCCTCCCTGGGACATTACTGTCAAATTTCCATGACCCAAGATAAGGGGGCTGGGATATACCTCAGACAGCGGAAAGCCCCGTTAACGTGGGGCTCACAGGATGTGCTGGAAATGTGATGCAGGGACACCCAGTCATTCTGCACAAGCTCAGCCTGAGTCCAGCAGGGATTATTAGCTCTGGCTCAGCATCAACCCTGCTGGACCTGGGCTGCTTCCCAACAGGACCACTCAAGTGTCTCCACATTACGCTTCCCAGCACTCTGGGTTTGGGAAGGTTTATTAGCTTGGGCATGTTGCCAGACATGAGCTGCCTTTTCAGCATCTATATAGTGCTTGAACTAAGAGAGCTTCACCGTGCTTAGAGGACAGTGGAAAGACACCTGCTTGGCTCTAAGGGAGCCTGGGTCTGGCCAGGTTGGTGCTAAACCAGGCTTAACAGGCATTGCTGTATCCAGTAGGATTTGAGCGAAACCTCTCAGGTGTCTTTGCGCCACGGTTCCCAGCCCTGGCAGCTCCAGCAGTGTGGTCCTGAAACAACCCCACTGCTTCTGCCCAGGGTGGGTTTATCAGGTTGGGCTCTGCGTTTTGCAAAGTGGCAAAGACACTCAAAGACCTAGACTGGTTCTGGAAGCAGCACGGCCATAGTCACACAGTGCAGCACAAAACCTCTGTTTCTGAGTCCTTCCAGACCTGGCCTGGCTCTACTTTTTCTACATCTGCGGTGAGGACTGAAGTACAGAGGCAGAGCTCTGTGTGGGCTCCGGGACCAGAACAGCAAGGATGCTGGATGACAGGGTACACAGTGGAAGTGGAATGGCCAGAAGAGACAGTAGCAAGAAGGGACTGCTGCAGATCTGGGTAAGCTGTATCCAGAAGATTTAGCCCTCAGCTGGTTAGTAGAGTGGGCTTGGAAACTGAATTTAGACTGTCATGACATGCAGAAAATTCAGTGAAGCTGGATTCAAACCCAGGCTACCGGGGCAGTTAAAGCTAATGTACTTATTCTGAGTGTCCTACAAGGTCTCAGAGGTGTGTTCATGGGTTAAAGGGAGAGACACTGGGAGATGAGCTCCTCACTCTACTCTTTGTTTCTGTCATGGTCTCTCTCACAGTCTCTCTCAGCTAAGCAATACATTCCCAGCATCTGTCGAGTCTGATCTGCTCTGAGCTCCAATGAGAAGCAGGCGAGGAGTTGAGATGGGAATGAAACAGATTCCCGGTCCGTGACGAGGCGCTGAGCCTCCTCACCGCGCCCCATGTGGGTTGCCCTGTCATAAATCATCATTTGTCAAATTCAATAAGCATCTTTAACACAAAAATGACGCTATCTCCTGGGAGCCCCAAGTGCCTGAAATTCTGCACAGATGTGGAGATACCAAAATATGAGGGAAGGGGGGAGGACAGGGAGGGAGGAGGAGGGAGGACAGATTTTGCATGGCAGAAAGGGGATTCTTGTCTATCCTCTGCTCCCTCCTCATCCCCTCACCCCCCACCCCACCACCACACATGCAGCCATGTACGCCGTCTTCCTGGGAACGCTGCAGACCCAGCCCCTGGCACATGTTTCGCATCCTCTAAAAGGAGGAAGCAGGCTGTGTGCGCAACATGGAAAATCCATCCACTTTGGGGGTCCCAAGCCTACCACAAAGAGCCTCCCTGTTAGCCCTGGGACATGGGGATGGGAGGAGGCCCCTGGGGAATGGCTTCCTGCTTTGGACAGAACAGGTCATGGGGTACATTTCATTAGAAATCCCACTACTGCTGTTTCCACTCCCCCGCCAGCAACATGAGAGCTGAAGTCTCGGTTAGACACCCCATCCCTTATTGTGCAACAACAGGAGGCAGGAGAATAGGGCCACCTCAGGGGGTTCAGCTGTGAAATCTCACTCCCCGCTGGAATGCACTGCACGCCCGGCCAGAGCCAGGGACCAGCGCTATTGTAAAGAAGAAAAGGCTGAGTGCGTGCTGCTGTGCGCGCTGAAGCTGAAAGCAGGCTCCATTTATGCACGTACAGGTTGCATTGCACTGAACATTATCCATGCCTAAACCACCACGTATAAATAGGAATATATGCAAATACCCACAGCAACAGCCATTTTGCCTCCCCCTCAGGACTACAGTGCTGGTCTCCGAAATGTGAAGTAAGAGTGTCTAAAGCTGCTCGAGCTGCGGTAGCAGACAGAGGAGAGAGACCAGCATTCTCTGCAGATCAGGCACCTGGGGGACATAGATCACAACACACTGTCAGCCAGCTGAAGCTCAGCCCAGCTGCCCGAGATGCATCCCAGATGAGGTCCTGCTTACGTGACACCCACCAGCCTGGCTGACACCTGGTCCAGGGGGGATAAAGCAGGCTCGAACAGCCACGCTCTGGGGCTTTTGCAAGCAGGGTTCGGGTGCAGGGGGATTTTGCAGTGCTCCCTGGCTGACAGCAGGCTCACAGACGGGCTGAGCTGCGTGGCTTTCTCTGCACCCGCTCACACACACCCCTGTTGTCAATGAATCATTCAAATCACTGCAGACAATTCTCTAACCACCTATCACCGTTTATTTCTTCTGATATGTGTGCTTCAGAGCAGCCATTTTAGAAGGAGTGTGAAGATTTCTGAAACATTTTACAGAGGCTATTTTGAATCCCTCTACTTGCTGAGCCACACAGATACCCTGATACCACAAACCTAATTGCTGAAGGTGCAGAGGGGCAGTATAAAAACACATTAAAATTCAAAATAAGTATTAAAAAGATCTTCAGTACATAAATATGCCTTGACTTTGAAGGTCAGAGTATTGATCCATCTGAAGGCTAGAAGCAAGTACTTTGTGCTGCACTTGTGATCCTCCCCTTGCTGTTATTATCATTATTGGCATTATTGTCGCAGTAGTGACACCTCAAGGACCTATTCAGGATGCAGATGCCATTACACAGGGGACACTGAATTCAAATGAAGAGACATCTGATGAATAGCCCAATTCAAAACAAAACCAAACCTACACATGACAAAGCAAACACAGCAAATCCTTGTGAGTCAAGCTCCATGCCGCTGCAGCTGGACTGCTACCAGCTCCCAGATGAGGCTGTTAGAGGGGCTGTAGGATCCCTACACTGTATTGCAGTCCCTCCTGGAACTGGGCTGTTGGTATACCGGGGGACTAAATCCATCCTGTGAATAGCACATACAAGCACATCACAGATCTGTGCACTTGAAACACTTTTGGGGCTGTTCCTCAACATGTTCCTCTTTTTCACTCATTAATGTTCTACAAGTGAGAAGAGAAGAGAGGAGGGAGGCCATTTGTCTGCGAGCAGCCCGCTGTTCCCACCACATCCCTGACAATGTGCCTGATGCCCGGCAGTCCCGAGCAAGGGGACACTTCACCCACAGGCAGGTGGAAGGCGCGTGCCTCAGCACTCACTCCAGGCACGCACAGATGGAGAGAATGTGCCCTGAGCCGTGGCTCCGTGCACACACAGACGGCGAGCGCAGGCCTTGCGCTATCGCTCTGCGCCTGGAAGATGGTGAGTGCCTGGCCGGGCAACCAGTCCCCACATGCCCAACGCGCTCGCCCTGCCGCAACGCTCTGCCTTCTGCCCCGGCAGCTGCCGAACTGGATCTGCAGAGTTCCAGGCAAATGCGTTTCTGCCCGAGAGAAATGCAAGAGGCCTAATTTTAACCGAGCGCACGTGGGGAGGAGGACAAGGGAAGCGCGGCAGGACAGGTTGCTGCAGAGGCAGCGGGAATTCCTGGGAACCGGGTTAATTGTTGAGGCAGCTACCTATGGATCGCATTTCTGCAGCAGCAGCAGGTTAACCTGAATTAACCCAAGGAAAGCTAGCTTGGGTGTGCCTCTGTGTTCTGCAAGTGCACTCCACAAATCCAGTTAGGAGACTATGCCCAGAGAAAACTGGGGAAAGACAGACTATGCTATGCTATAGGTCAGTTATTTCAGACATGGAAATGATTGCCTGAAACTGGGGGGGGGGGGG
>VXBO01013207.1:2042573-2060236 GCA_013400135.1 Rhinoptilus africanus
GGGGGGTGTTAATCTTAAAGAAATAAATCAACTCTTTCCCCCACCACAATTCCTTAGCAATAGCTTGCCAATAGGATAAAGCTGTCTTCTTTTTTTCCCCCTGCGGGAAGATATCAGACTCAAAGACTGCTGGTGTGACACATCTGAATCTTCTCTAACTTCAGTCTCAGGCTGGGTAAATTCTGCTTGGTTAGAGAAGTAAATATTCTTCTTTAGACTACGTTCCCAAGAAAAGATAGCTTATGTGAGTGTGCTGCCTACGCAACTCTCTCCCTTGTTACCTTTTTAACAATGTGATGAGTTGCAGTCCAATTCGCAGAATTCTCAGGCAATTAAATCCCAGGAAAAATCTCACACAATACATTTCATGAAAATGAATGGCTGGACAAAGTAGTACAATCCAAATTAGCATCACCACAGAGGGGAGGGGGGGCAGAATCTAGCTGTGGTACACTCTGGTAGCAGCCAGCTGACCAGTCAGCCTGCCTGTACTGGTGCCCAGTTGGCACACAGGCAACTTGCGTATGTGCAGTCTCCTATGGAAATGGGGTGCTGTAAAGATGTAGAGATGACATGGGCTCCTCTACAATTTAGGAGAAAGGGCCTGAGTCTACGGGAGATGAAGCATCACACACTCAGGGAAGATTCTGACAGTGGCACCTGTTCAAAGCTGCTTGAGGGTCTGCGCTGCCAGAGGCAATCTCAATAGAGACTAATTGCTAAGTTCCAGAGTGTCCATAGGAGAAGTATGTAAATATTTTTAGCACGTGACTCCACAATTAATGAATAAGATAGTCATATCACACAGGTACCCATATATCTGCTCATATCCTTCATTTCTCCTAAACCTCTAGGGTACCGGTAGTAGAAATACACAAACACAAAGCAAAGGTCACGATGCTGACAAGATATCTTTATTGCTAGACAACTCCCCAACCCACCCATGATAAATTAAGGCCCTTATTCCTGCTTAACCCATAACCTTTGCAGTAGACCCTGAAGGTCAGCCATTGCAAGTTTTCCAGCCTGGGGATGGGGGCAGGTATGACATCCACATTGAAAGGTCCCTTCTCTTCCTGTCTGATGCACAAATCAGTTCACACAGCCTCAGCAGCACATCCATACCCCCCCACGGCACAGTCAGACAGAATACTTGCACAAACGCAGTGCAGTGGAGATAAAGCTAGTAGTTTACATGCAAACACACGCCCAGACATGTGTTCCTTCCTCGAGATGCCCCCTCCCCCTTGTGCTTTACACATTATATAAGAATTTTATTCTGTAGTATGCTCTGAGGAAGGCGGCATTTTGCCAGATTTCAAAATGGCCTCATTTATCACCTAAATCCCCTATGAAAGCTAGGGAATAAGGTTTGTAAAACAGCCCAGATTAATGAGGCTGGATCTACATCTTAATAGCTTTTGTGTGTGCACAGTACTTCAGTCTGCGCTTGTGAGCAGTGTGTATTTCTGTGGTTTATGCACTCTCTTTCTTCATCTTACCTGGCATATCTGCATGTGCTGGCATTTCGGTCTAATTCTCTGTGTCTGCACTGCCGGTGTGCAGCACATACACAAAACCTCCTTCTGCGTCTCTAGCTGGTTATGCCCCACGCAGGTGAAATTCTCTCTCTGAGTACCTCCCATTTCGCAAATATGATCTGTATAGCGAACCTATTTATGCCAGGGGTTTGATAGCAGTTGGTATACTTTTGTGCATGTTAAAGTCACCACTTCAGTGCCGGCTCCTTAGGCAACAGAGGCCTATACTTCTTCTCTGTGTTGGGGGAATTTCATTTTGCTGCTATATATAAGAATTCTGGTGAAGTAATTAACAGAAGCCTCCAGAGGCCTGGTTATGAAAACAAGGCTCCACGTGCCAGCTTCAGAGGAACCTTGTACTCCTTGCAAACTCCTCCAGGCAAGGAAGATATTGCAGCTGCAAAGGGAACATAACCCAGGGCAGGGAACGGCAAGCACCGAGGAGGTCCGCTTCTCAGTCCTTGAAAACAGCTTTAGCAGAAAGCTGGAAAACGCAGCAAATTAGAAAAGGAGGTTCCAGATGGGATCACAAAATAAAAGGGCATCAGTTCCATCGACCGTGAAGATTAATTTTTAAATTACCTACCAAAAAAACCCTCCAAAAGCATTTGACCTGTGTCAATCTAGTGGCTCCAATCATCTCTTATGTGGGACAGAGGGAATATTTGGAAATTCCCCTTACAGAGTTTCCCCTACGGCTCTTTCTTAGCTGCGTCTCCCTGGATTTCTTTCATCCTTTCCTTATGTATTTCTCCTTCCACCTCTCTGATGAGGAACTGCTGCTGCTGCTCCTTTCCTCCCCTCTCCCTCCCCCTGTCTGCTGTCAGCCATTTCACTTGGCTTTTTCTGCTCTTGCATTCACCAGAGCTGAATTCAGTGACAGCCCCTTGGCAATTTCCCTTTGCTGGTGACTCAGGTAATTGGATCTAGTGCCTTGGGGAGCTGCCAGGCATGATGTCACAGCTCTGCAGAAAAAAATACCCTATGTAATTGCTCGATACACTAGCTAATGTCTCATCCCGGTGGAGGGAGGAACTCTGAGTTTGAGGGTTGCCAAGATTTCAGAGACTCGGGAGTCTCTGGTCGAGGTGAATAAAGAATTATCTTTATTTTTTGTTTACACAGGCTCTTAGTTGTTTACTACATGCTCATTAACTGTCCCCTGAGCAGGGAGTCTGAATGTTCATAATAAATACCGCAGTCCCTTTATGAAAAGGGAAGGACTGTGAAGCTTTCATTAAACAAAAGAAAATGGGAATGAAACATCAATACAGCACAAGAATGAACAGCTCTACACACAAGGGTGTAACCCTGCATCGGGGTTTATTCTGCCCTTAAACAACATTTGCCTACCAGCATTTAAATGCACTTGGATCCTTCAGTTCTTCCAAGATTGCAGGAAGACGTCTCTCTTTTCCTAGATGCAAAGAGAGGATCAGGAGGACAGGCTAGGGATCAGAAGGGGTCAGCGTTAGTCTCAAGGTAGACATCAGAGTGTATCTGAAATCCATTAAGTGAAGCAGCAGGATGAGAATGAGCTAATGGGTGATTCTTGCTAACGCACTAATAAAATGGAACTGAAGGTTTCTGGCTCTTCCCTGCACTGCCCCATCTTGTTTGGAAAAGAAACTCTTGGGAGTAGAGTATTCAGAAGAAGCTGACTGTTCCAAGTTCTGCTTTTCAGATGTTTTATGTTGATCTTCCTTCTTTTGTAGACTGAAGGAGTCCAGCCAGCAAGGATCTGGCAGGGCTAGATGTTTGGGCCTCAGCTCTCTTCCCACAGTTCATCTGCAAGGCTGAATCCATTGCTAGAGGTACTGATTACTTTGCCAAGAGGAGGGGATGGGAGTATGAGAATTCAGAAAGGAAATCTTTGATTGTCTTCACTGCAGGAAACATTTTCCCCAAGCAAAATAGGGCCTGGATGTAACAAGGTGCTTGCAAATGCCTCAAAAGACCTTACAAGAAAATTGAAGCCTTGTGTCAGATATGACCTGCTCCAGAACTTCAACGTGAACAGACGGGTTTGCTGCAAGAGTGTTTTTGTCCTCTCCACTACTGCAGCTGAAGTGATGTTGAATAACCTGGAAAACTCAGCAAGTCCTGAGAAACGATCAGTCATTTTTGGAGAGGTCACATTTCCAGCTAGAAGAGATCTGTCCTGACTTTCCACCATGCTCTGTCCAATTCAGCAGATGATAATAACCATTCCACTGGGCTGGTTCTCACACAAGCACAAATATCATATTTCTCAGCTCTCTGTCATAGCTGTTTGTTCAGGCAGGTCACCAAAAGCTGGATTAGGTCTCTAGCACCCTTGTATTTCTAATCCTGCCAGTCCAGGCCATCCCCTGGTCTCCTGTGGCTTTGATGAAGGGATGAAGTTTCCAGCTTTGCTACCTTAGTCCAGACCTCCTGGAGTGACTCACTATTTTAGTTTCCTCTTTAGATGTTAGACCTGTGCAGTATTTCAGGCTGTTCTGGGTGGCTTGGAAATGAATTTGTCAGAGTCTGGAATAAAGGCAAGAGGGTTTCAGTTCCCATTTTTCCAGACTTTTAGCTCCTCACACTCTGCCTCCCCATGGCACACCGGTATATGGGGATCTAAGTGGTATCACAGCTGCAGAAACCTTCCAAGTTCATGGCACCATTCCAATTCTGGAGAACGTGTTAGAGGTCTTTCTGGGTAGAAGAGGCCACATCTACCTCTAGCCTCTCTTTAGGACCTCAGATAGCCACATTATTTTTAGCTGGCTTGTCCCAGTGACTCCACTCAGACTCTGGCAGCACAGCTGATATCAGCAAGATACAGTTCAGCTATCTAGCGGGCTAGTTAGGTGAGACCCTCTTCAATTGTTGAGGGACCAGTAATGGCCTTAGAATGATTTTTTAAAAGGTAATAAAAGGGAGAGGGGAAGGCAAATAATCCACCCATTCTCACTGTGGTTAGTATTTTCATCAGTTCTGTTATTAGGGGAATTTAAGCCCTAAGTGGAGAAGCAATTTGCTCTGGAGAAGCCATTTCCTCAGGGTCTGGGGAATCTCCCTCTGTCTCTCAACACTGCACAGGGAACTCATGCAATCTCCACTGACATTTCCAGGACTGCACATACAACTTTCTCTGGTAATGCATCCCCCAAAAAATGAATTTTTATCCTCTCAGATTTCCTCCTTGGATCACCTGAGATGTTCAGGCTAGTCATTCAGATATATTTACTGCTTCTGATTTCTCCCCTTGAAATCCCCAGTCAACCAACAGAAGTTGGGTATGGATATTAGGACTTGGAAGTAACAAGTGACCTATGAATAATCCATATATTTATCAGTGTAAAAAACACTGCTGTATCATGACAAGGCAGCAGCACAGCAGAGAAATCTCAACACCTTATTTGGGAGCTGGTGTGAGCACTGAGAAAGGTATCACTAGCAGTAGAGCATACAAGGGAACATAAACTATTCCCAATTGAAGGACCGTATCCAAAGGCAGCCTGGCCAACTGCCCTCAAAACCATTTTAGGAGACTCTAGTCCGCCAGTCTGAAGGCAGGGTCAGCATATAGGAGGGGGCACCAAGATCATACCACCAGATAACCAAAAAAGCAACCTGACTACACACTCAGCCCTAGGGCAAAGAACAATTGCAGCAGCTGACTGCCTTGGCAAGCCCAGAGATCAAAGAACAAAGCATTATTAATTACTGCCATTATAATCATTAGCATAGTACCCAGTAGTCCTGGTCATGGACCAATACCCCACTGTGTTAGCCAGTGTGCAAACAGAGAAGAAAAGAATGGGCCCTGTCCAAGGAATGCAGAGTTTAAATATTAAACGTGAGATGGATACAATGGGAATGGAGGGGACAAAGAAGTGATAGTGTCACAGGCAGAGGAAAACTGATAGGAATCCAGACCAACAACTGCTGGCTACCACCAGGCAGACTCTGAATTATCTGTCTGGCCACAAGGAGGTTTGCTTAAAGGTCTTTATAATGCACTCTGGGTTTTTTTTAATTAAGTGAAATGGTTTATACAGGTGCCAGATATCCATGGTTTGTCTCTTGAAACACAGCAGCTGAAGGCATGTTTAGGTTACTCAAAGTAGTGAGGGGAGAACAGATGTCCACCTGGAAAAAGGCTGGTGGAACTCTGGACAGTGCGAGTGCTCTGTAATGTCCTCACCACACTTCCCAGCACGTGTTGCCTATTCTAACACTGCCCAGGAGGACAGAGACCACAGGCAACGTCTTCCTGCTGACTGAGCGAAATGCAGTATCTGTTCTCAGTGTAGTTCCCATGGTTCCTACCTTCCAAAAGCCACATTACACCTGGCACTTCTTCTCAAAGGAGCGGTCCAAGGCTGAATAAGATATTCATCCTCAGGTGGCTCCAGGACTGGCCTGGCCTGAGGCACAGCTGGAGATGACAATTGTTTCTGTCCCTGCTTTATGGAAAAGGATACCACATACCTCTCGCCATTTGAACTCTGCAGGGATCAGACGGGTGATATGCCCCTGCACCAGAACACCCATCTCTGTGTCACTTCTCTTCCATCAATAACAAACTTCCATTCTATTTTTAAAATAACAACAGATAGTCCACATTCTTCCAAATTTTTCTAGTCAATGTTATGACTAACAAATGGTAGTATTTTTGGTCTTCCTCTAGAATATCTCCATGAAGAGCTTACAATGTTTCAGACATCAAATTAATGTAACCTCCCCGTTTCTAACCTCACATCTCCCTGTGAGGGCCTGTTTCCCCTGTGTCACCAATGGAGAGTGTGGTACCTCATCCACAGTATGACTTACTCAGAGCCATATGGCCAGTTGTGACGTTGCAATTTGAAAGCAGAAAAGACATGCCTGTCCACACTGTGTCTTCCAGCTCTGGGCAGAATTCTCCCACTCCCATGTGATTCCCTTATAACCACATCTGTGAAAACGTCCTGCTTAAAGCTTCCTTTTAATCTTTCTTCTGATGTCTCCACATTCTTATTTTGTAATGGTCACGCTCACATTTTGCTCATTATCTTGATACTCTAACTTCCTCACATGGTGATTTTTTTCCCCTTTAAGAAGAGATTCCAGACACTTCTTGGAAATCAGGTCAGATTGTTGGATAGAGCCTACTTCTCAGTATCTGAACATCTCGATAATCTTTAAAAAATTTATAATGACAACATCTCATGAAGGAGGCAGATATTATTCTCTGCATTTTAAAGTTAGGAAACGAAGGCATTGAGGGACTAACCATAGCCACTAGCCGGTGCTAAGCATTCTTACACCAAAAGTCAAGGATGAAAGTAAGGAGACATTTTCAAATACTAATGTTGCTGTTTGTTTTCTAAATCTGATTTCTGAAATTGTTATGGGGTCAATTCTTCCATCTTCTATCTGCTGTCATAAGGATGTGTCCATGTAACGAATCCTGAAAGCACAGACTCTCATGACTCCAGGAAGAACAGCTTGAAGAACAGATACACAAAAGGAGACTGTCCCATGCTTCCCAAAATGTCCACAAGGAGATATCCCAACAGCAAGTAGGAGGGCAACTGCCTCAGCAGTTTCCTCCCAAAGGTGTCCCACAAGGAATGAGATTTGGTTAATAAGGCAACGCTGATTTGTATAATACTTCCTTATATCAAATACTCATGTGCTTTCCTGAAATACAAACACCAGTTAGCACTGATAGAAGCAGAAAGCTAAGTGAGGTGGACCATTAGTCTGACCTAGTAGGACATTCCCTATACTGTTACGTAGGTTTGGAAAACTGCAAAACCCCTTTATTAAATCCATTGTTACTGGATTTGGTTAACACAGGGAAATTTAAATCCAGATAAAAGGACGTGTCTTTTTTTGAAATAGCAATCCATGAAACCCCAGCTTTTTTGTAACCATTCTTTATTCCTTTACCTTTTGCTGTATACTGTACCGGAATAATTTTCACTGTGTTTCCTTTAGCTTCCTGATGCCGACATTGGTAACAATGTAGGAACTGCACATTGGCCTAGGCCATACGATGTGTACAGACCACAGGTCTGCAGCCCCTCTTTGTATGAATAGTCCCAAAGGAAGGGCCATATAATCTCCTTCCTTCAGTCAACGGTTGCAGTCTCTGTCCCTAAGTGATCCGTTGCCTTGCCCGGACACCAAAATACCTCAGTAGAAGTATAATAAAGACATATCAGTGTATCATCTGTGTTAGTTTATGGGATAAAAATGAGGAGCTGGATGCCTAGCTAAGGAAGTATTTAGAGTCCATGTGGTCTGGTAATGTGAGTAAAAATTATTATGCATGTCTGGGAGAAAGCCTATTCAAAGAAGGAATGAGAAACTTTCTGAGGCATCTCAACTGATTGACCGAGTACCCAAAAGATGAAATAAACTGTTCACCTCTTGCATTTCATAACCAAAGAAACAGAATGGCACCCCAAAGGACATTTCATCCTCTGGCATTTCATCTCACCTACTCAGAAATATACCTTGCAAACAGGCAAACTGCCCCCTTAGCGAAGACTACAGAAGATGCCTAGATAACTGATTTACACAAGGTTCTAGGGTTTAGAAAGCTAATGTTAGGTGAGGTGTATGCCACCCTGAATCTTTAATTTTGAATTATGTTTAATAAACTTCAGAATACCAAGACAATTCTAGCACACTGGAGAAAATAACCTGATGTGTGCAAATATTTACAAAGCTAATTAGCACGCTGTGTGGCTTCTGGGCTGCTTAGCCTGGCATTAATTCTGTGAAACTGGGAAGCAGTCAGTGAAGTACAAAAAGAAGGTGGCATGACTGATAACAAACAATGCAACAATATGGAATATCTTGTCCCACCTTAACATTGTTTTTGCTGCATTTACAAATGTGGTTGATAAAGTAACTGGTACTGATATAATATATTTAGGTTTCTGTAAGGCAGCTGACTTTGTTTGTTCTGGCATTTGATAAAAAATAGCTCTACACAAATCAATGTTGCCCTTATTAAACAAATTCAATTCCCACTCAACTGACATATCATAAAAAAGTAATTGTAAATGGGGAATCATCATTATATGTGAGTTATTCTACTGAGCACATAAGAAATCTGTTTTGGGCGCAAAACTACTCAATATCTCTATTAATTAACTAAAAGAAAAATAGAGAATCCATTTGTGTGACAGAAGAATTGGCAGACAAACAAATAATGATGGGACATAGTAGTTACAAAGATCCATCTGGAGAGGTTCATAAGGTGGGCTTATCTGAACAACACGTGTACAACTACAGTCAAGAGCAAAGTCATGTATCTCGCACAAAAGCTTCCAAAATGGGAGTGTCTCCAGGACTGCAGGGATCTGGAGAAATATTTATGGATTATGAGAGGAAACCAAATACATCTGAAGAAAGGATGATGATCAACTGGAAAGGGTTCTGAAGAAAGATACAGGTATAATATGAGAACCTTAAAACACATCCCTCATGACAATTGGGATGCTTAATCTGTTTATTTAAGGTAGTTTGTTTACAGTCTCTAAGTGGATATATAGGAAAGAGTTCTGAACGTACTTGACTGTATAATTTTTAAGAGAAAGGCATATCAATATTTAGTGATTTGAATCAGGCACCAGGCAGATTTAGATAAACCCCAAAAAAGTTTAACAGTGAGGTCAATTATCTTGTCTAGGATGCAGAAGAATTGCTGCTGTTTGAGTTCTTCAACTCAAGAGCGAGCTTAAAAATACGCTCCTGCTCAGCCCTGGATCTTCCCTTACGTGACTGACCCAGAAACACCTGGTGAGGTTCTATGGTTTGTGCTACACCCAGCAGAAAGTGACCTCTACGATCTTTATGTTCTTCAGCTGGACACTTGTGGGACAATTAGTATTAAAGAACACAGGGAAAGGGGTGGGAGCTAAGTGTCCTTATACCACCAGTTCAGTAAGTTGAACAAGGATTCAGAATAGAGGAGTATCGAATTCAGGAGGACTCAACATGGTCAGAAAACAGATCGATCCCCTCTCCCTCCTTGGGTTTCACTGCATAACCCCTGTCTAACCTGAGTAAGCCCTGCGTAGTTAAAGATGTCGCTGCTTACTGCAGGGGGGCTGGACTAGATGACCTTTAAAGGTTTCTTCCAACCCAAGATATTCTATGATTCTATGACTCTATTCTGTGATTCTATCCTGAACCACCATCACAACCCAGCTGCCATGGATGTGATGGAAATGCAGAGCAACACCCAGCTCACTCCCTCACCAACACTGGCTTATCAGAGTAAGCAATTATGTCCATCAGTAAAGTCACCCAGAACAACTCTGTGTTCAGTAGCGAGAGAAAATTTTTACAAAGTAATTTTTTCTCAATCTTTTCATAGGAGCCTTTGTAGTAAGTGAATAAGGACCCTTATTTTAGGGCAGTACATTAACCTCTTGTAGCCCTGTCCCAAGCCAAAGACAACATCTTTGTCAAGAGGCATAAACATGAATTTATAAACATGAATTTAGGAACCTCATGTTAGATCACAAATACTGACCATAGTTATCTGAGACATGAATTGTTCATACTTTAATAAATCAACCGCTATTTCAGTAGCAGAAGGCACAGCTCACATCTACTTGATGCATCTGTGCGTTCCCATGACTGTGCACAATTTGGCCTGGGAAGAAGGTGGCAGAACTGCAAAGCCTCTGACTTGTGGCTTTTCCACAGCCAGGACTCGTGCCCGTATTCACTGGGAGGATGACACACTGAGAGCTGCAGCCACAGAATCATAGGGAGGCTATTTAGGGGGGAAAATAATAAAACTGCTATATGGAAACGCATCAAACATTCAAAAGTAACTTGGGGGAAGAGGGGTTAAGGATGTTAGCAGTTCTTTACTTGTGTCCAGGGGAGAATACTCGTATATACTCATGTAACTCTTTTTCCTCTCTGAATACCTGATGAGTGTGTGACATGAAGTGTGTGCGTGTGTGTGTACATGCAGGGATTTCTCCTGCTCCTTTTATGTTTCATAGAGTCTGACTATGACAGCTCTGACTGCTGATTTGAAATGACCCTGAGTCTGACACTGCACAGCCCTTTCAAATGTATTCATCTTTGCATCATTCTGATTCTGGGATTTGATGTGGGCTGGGTTTTTTCAATTGTTATTGCTGTTGTCGCAAGCTCCAGCGTACATACTTCATTTAATCTCCACTCTCTGTGTGACACATGACACTCAAAATGGTAAGTGTGTGGCTACAGGTTTTGCCTACGAGAATCTGGGACACACATCAAGGCAAGAAGCAGTCTTTCATCCCTAAGACTGGCTGCAGCAGAAAACTTGACAGCTGCTGGTTCACATGTCCTTAATCCCTTTACCCCTGAAAACTTTCTTCACCCATCTTCCCTTCAGTTGCCCAAACTCCTGTCTTATGTTCATCCTGTACACAAAGATAAAATTAAAAATCTAGTGCCATAGACAAAAATATATTCCTTCTTCCAGATACATTATATTTGCGTACCAAAATCAGTTCACATATACAATTTCTTAAACATTTCCTTGGACTAGAGACACAGAGTTGGAAAGGCAAAGCTCG
Source organism: Rhinoptilus africanus (assembly GCA_013400135.1). NCBI lineage: Eukaryota > Metazoa > Chordata > Aves > Charadriiformes > Glareolidae > Rhinoptilus > Rhinoptilus africanus. The sequence goes on from VXBO01013207.1 coordinate 2,053,675, forward strand.
AGGCACAAATCTTGCCATAGTAGCTGCACAGAAGCAAGCAGCTCAGAAGTTTGGAAGACCGTGCAGACTCCATCCTGGCCCCCATGCATACAAAAGTGTGTGTTACGCTCTGGACTAACCAGGAGAGGGTCTATGTCATTTTGAGAGACAAATCAAGAATCTCAGCTTAACCTGTTCGTATGCCCCTAGTCTGAGGTTGTAAGTTATATAGGCCTACTAGAAAGAAAATAGCCTTACAAAATTGCCATTTAGTAAAAAATCAAGCAGAAAACTCTCATTTCAGTCAAATAGTTAAGTAAATAAAAAGTACAGACATGTAGGACTGGAAGGGTTTCCAGAGATCACTCTCCTTCTAAGGCAGTATATCTTAACAAGTGCTCACAGAGCTTTGTCTAATCTATGCTGACACAAAGAAAGGGATGTCACTTGCCTTTACTGAATCAGGTTTTGTCCATTTCTCCATTAACCAGAACCTTACAAATTCTGATTTTTGACTAGGACCAGCACAGACCTATATGGAGGCTCCTTTTTAAATGCTAGCCACCCATGTGACAGCAAACAACTTACTGAGAGCTCTTCCTTAAAAATGTATCTCTACAAATTGTGCTCCTATTTCATGATGATTTAATTTACATCACATTTCTGCCGTACGCCTAGACGAAGGTCAGATGAGACATTGTTGAAATCCTTACTGAAATCCAGACATAAATACCTATTATTTAGCCATTCGCTGTTAGGCAGTTACACTGTCAAAAAGGGATTTAAATTGCTTTGACATTATTTGTTCTTAACAAATGAACCCAGGTTGTCCTAGATTACCTTGATATCCTCTAGGTGCTTATGAATTGATTATTTGATAATTTATTCTGGTGTTCTTTCAGATATTGAAGCTAGCTGACTTGCTTACAATGTCAAAGCCTGCTTTTGCCCCTTTTTAAGCTGTGTGCTTCCCTGCCCTCTATTAATTCTCTTTAACCTCTCCATACATGTATTAATGCTGAGCAAGTGATTAAGCACTCTGCTCAACAGTGTTGCTGCCATCAACCAGTACCTCACACTCCACTGTGAGGTATCACTTGTTAATACATTCCTGACTTAGAGACCTGTTGTGTATAATTGTTGTGAGTTGCTATGCCTTCGGAAACGTCTTTTGCTCATTTATTTCAGATCAACAGTTAAGGTTTAGTTTCAAATTTCTCTCTAAATGTAGTGCAGTATGGTCTGTAAAACTAGATCTTGCTAACATTCAACAAAGCATTTTGCAATTGAATTCTTGCTGAGGAATGGGGATGCACCATGCTTTTGCAAGTGGACTACTTTATATATAGAAAAGGGAAAGAAGTTTCAGGTGGATTATAAAATAGTACAGGAAAACCAAAACCAGATGGTCTTACCATAGGTGAAATAAAATCTGCTAATAGTCTATGCAAAGAAAATCTGGAAAAGTATTTTGTCCGTTGGTAAGGCTAAAATGCTACAAACAGCACTGCTGGGCTTGCGCTGTGTCAGAAGGTGGCTGGACAAAGGAATGTAGCAGCCACTGAGCTGCCATTAATTTAATGGTCAGCATTGTAAAATGCTGGTGGATATGTGTTTTATTTAGATTTTTACATTTTACTTTTAATCAATACTGTGTTCTAGTATCACAAACCAATTAATGATTCACTACCATTTTTAGAACCTTTATGACACCAACACTAAAGCAGTGCCGTGACACTTCCAAGAATTACAATCCTATTACCATCCTATTAAGTCTCTTGGATTAAATGTTTGTGGGCCTTCAAAATGATGTGCATGGGAGTGCAGGGGCATCATCTATATAAGCATCTCTTGTTTGTACTGTGTGGAATTCCTTTCTCTGTGTGCTCACAAGCTCTCCCTGTAGAGTATCTGAGAGCAGAGCAGTGCATGGTGCCCCGCTGGGCTGATTTTCTTTCACACATCTCAGGAAAGGTAAAATATTTTTCTTCATTGTAACTGATTTAATTGTCATTTTCAAGCTGTTTCTTTCCTTACTTACTCTCGCTCACTGCTTTAGCTCTTTTCAATCATGCTTTCTTTTTATCTTTTTCTTTCACCTTCTTGTTCTTTCTTTGCTGTTTTCAGATCTGTCTTCAGTAAAGCCAGAGAACGGAGATTTGTATCTTCAAGCAGAGTGATCTGTAAAGCCATGACCCTGCTGTAGAGAATGCCTTGTCTTTCATTATCCCAGGGTTCAGAGGAACAGTGCTATCAACATGCAAAGAAAGAGGCTTTTCTAAGATATTTTGGATAGTTTCACAGAAGGCCTTGAAAATAAATGTCAAGACCTAGAACTGATGTAGAAAGTATTGGGGGTAAGGCTGAAACCTTCTGGGGCTCTTCACATGACTTCTTTGAAGGCAGAGGAAGCAGCTATCTATGACCATCTCGTGCAAACAAACATTCTTAGAAACAGAAAGGATCCATTTCACAGGCTCACTAAGTATCGCTTCTGTCTGGGATAAGAAAGTTTTGCTGAGGCCAGGTGTAGGAAGCTCTGCAGGCAGACCCACAAGAATGAATACAGAAGCCCTCTCCCTATCTGTGGGTTTGAAGGAGTTCATTTGGGAGGGGTGGCTGACACCCCAGAAGGCTGTGCCACCATCCAGAGAGACCTGGACAGGCTGGAGAGTTGGGCAGAGAGGAATCTCATGAAATTCAATAAGGGCAAGTGTAGGGTGCTGCACCTGGGGAGGAATAACCCCCTGCACCAGGACAGGTTGGGGGCTGACCTGCTGGAGAGCAGCTCTGGGGAAAGGGACCTGGGAGTCCTGGTGGACAACAGGATGACCATGAGCCAGCAATGTGCCCTGGTGGCCAAGAAGGCCAATGGCATCCTGGGGTGCATCAAGAAGAGTGTGGCCAGCAGGTCGAGGGAGGTCATCCTCCCCCTCTGCTCTGCCTTGGNCTGTGCTGCCAGCACCCTCATTACCATGACCAAGCTCAAAACTCTGCTGAGGACCGTCCAAGATTTCAGTGACAGATAGGTGCTCGGGCAGCAACTCTTCATGGGCCACTCTACTATCTTCTTTGAGTATGGGAGGTTTGACACCAAGTAGTAACTTGGAAGATCTGATTGCTCCAGAGATGGTATTGGTAGGACAGGCTGAACAACAAGTACGGCTCAGAGTGCAGCGGAACTTGACCTCTTCTTCAAAGGCAGTGTTAATATTTCCTGTCAGCTGCAGCCTAAGCTGCTCCCAGGCATCCTTTACCAGCCATCCCAGCCATAGCAGACATGGGTCTGAAATACCAGTGGTGACTGATGCTTTACAACACATCTCAGGGGTCTCGTGACACCAAAATACCCTAAACTGGAGAATGGGGGGATGTTGTATAGCATCTGTAGTTCAGGGCGCAGTTTCTTCATAGTTTTGCTGATGGTGAGCTTCTGCAAGCAATACCGGACAGAGTTCCCTGTACTATGAAAAGCAAGTCACTTCAGGGGCATAAAAACACTCCTGGGTAACAAAAAACCACAATTCAGATGTTATAACAGCAGGCTTTTTTAAGGACAGCCTGCCTGTAGCTGCATGGAGTGGAGGGGATGAGCCTCACCATACAAGGCTTTCACCATCCATGCGGGCACACTGTCAGAGCACTATAATACCTTACTAGAAGCCAAATGCAGCTTCCAAGTCTGCATATGCAAGTAATTAAGTAGACTTAATGTGTGCAATGCTTTTTTCTCCTCTGTTTTCTAAAATACCTAAAACATTATATAAATTAAATTTAGAAGAATCCTATCTGATCCCATTTAATCTCTCCCTTTACACACAGCACAGAGTGGCTTCTTCCAGTGAAGTCCCCAAGCACTTTTTCACTAGCGCTTTTGCTGTGTCCCTCAGACTTTTCTTACACTTGTGATGTGTGATGGAGATTACCCACATCCACTTTGAGCAATTCAGAATTTACTTATTTCTGTATTGATATGTATAAGATTTCTTATCCCCTTTCTCAAAACACTTAACAGGTAAGCTTACCCGTGCCTGCATTTGGCTATACCTACAACTGTCTACATAAACAGATTTCGTGTGCCAAGAGACTACTTCTGTGCTGATTTGGCCAGAAGTGGATTTAAATATGCTACTGACTTTATGCAGTATTTAAAGCTCCTTGTGGGAAATGGCCACAGGTACCTATTGTCTCCTGCAAAAAGTAACTAAAATTCAGTTGGGTTTCTTGCTTGTGAAGACCACCTCCTGCCACTCTGGCCAAAACCAATTCACTGCCTGCTAGGCCTCCCCTGTCTATCTCTGCCCGTTGCTTGTCTCTTTTCCTATACTTAGAGTGTGAACACTTTGGGGCAGACACCCTTTTTCAGTATTATGGTATACAGTGGTCTTGGTCTGTGGGTAGGACTCTGAGGTACTACCTTGAGTGACCATGAAACTCAATTCCTCTGAAACCTCATTTGGCAATTGGTAATTCTGTGTTTGGCACCCCAACAGACACTCGAGGAGCAGGGAGACTGGGCTCTGGAATTACTAGTTTTATTATTAAATGATAGTATGTTTAGTTATTCCTTTGGCATCAGTGATGTGTCTAATGTCAGAGAGAGAAGACAGGTCCCATACCCTAAGGCTCTAACAACCTAGATGTGAGGGGAGAGATCTAAAAGCCCTTGGTAATCTAGTTTGTTAAGTGTCAAATATGGAGCAGGAAACATGGGTAACTGCAGCATCTGAGGGAGGGGAGTACCTGAGGCAGATAAAAGGCAGGAGAATAAAAAGATTAAAAAGATTTAAAAGATTAAATTGGGCGAAGGAAAATGCAGGATGCACACGAAGAAGCGTTCCCTCCCTGTGCATCGTGTGAGGCTACAGAACACTCTCAAACTTGTCAGGGCTTAATAAGAAATGTCATTAATTTCAGTTCTGGGCCTCAGAACTGGAAAGTGCTCGCTTTACGTGCCTGCTGATTGAACATATTTACTGTATGAAGGGAATGACCCAACACTGGCCCTGCTAGGAATGCAACGCACAGATTTTAAGCATGTTCCTACCTCTTAATGTCTTTGCCTCTCTGATCTAAAAGAAACGTGATGAAACACGTAAAGGTAAGAGAGAAAGAGAACTTGGTACAGAACCACTGCCTGGACTGTTTGCCTTTTGAAACACCTCCCTGAGTGGGTGACAGGAGAAGCTCCCTGGGAGTGAGGTAGCTTTAACCCTGCAAAAGGAGCCCAGAGCCACGTAGAGCAGCTCCTGCAGGGCACAGCCTGCCCCGTCTGCGTATCCGCACAGCCACAAAGTCTGGCTGCTCATGGCCAGCAGGCTGTGTTCTCGCTCTGAGCTGGCCCCAGCTGCTGTTCCTTGCTCCTTTGACGTGTATGTGTGTGTGTTACATGACTATAGAAGGAGCAATCAGTCAGCTCCCAGGAATCTTAGCAACAGCCGCGTCCCCAGAAAAGGCTTGTAGCAGCTGGAGTGGTGATGACTCAGCAGCATGGTCTCTCTGGCCTCTTGCTGATCCCTGGCAAGGACTGCAGTCCAAGTTCTGGCTCCCTTGTTTGGGTCAGTGCTTTCTTGCTGGCACCAGTAGATGAATTCCTGGATCCTGCTGGCCTTGGCGTTAGAAAGCAACCAAAAATGAGCTGATAGCCGCAGCCAAAAAAGTTTTTGTTCTCTTTTTTAATGACAAATTTAAAACAAAACAAAACAAAACAGAACAAAACCCACAGAATCCTGTTGGTACATTATAACAGAGGAGACAAACGGTAGAGTTCATCCGTGGCGGATGTGTAGGGGAAGATGGTCTCAAGCCAAAAGACCCACGTCCCTGCCCTCCCTTGGGGAATGAGGCAGATCGGTGGGGCTGGGGCTGGGCTGGAGACTGTACAAAACATCACTAGAAGGTTTGTTTATTTTATGTAACAAGAGTTTGGGAATGTGATGTTGAGTAACTCTGTTGACATTTCACCTAGTTTAAGTCACTAGTGCAATGAATCTGCTTGGCCTCGAGTTGTTTTCGCCTCCGAGGATCATGTGTTTATATCACAGAGCCTCCCCACCCTCCTGCGGCAATTCCACAGACGGGCCAGAAGAGAGATGGGGATTAAGGAGTCACGGGTCAGGACAGCGGCGTGTCTGTGTGAGGCAGGAGGAACCTCGCAGTGGGGTGGCGAGGGGACAGCGAGGGGACAGCGAGGGGGCTCCGCTGCCCATGGGTAAAGGAGCTGCAGGGCGGAATGGCGGCGCTGAGGCCCCCGACAAACCGCGGGGGCAGAGAGCAGGCAAGGAGGGGCCGCAGGAACAGGGGCGGGGGGGGCCGGCTGTACGTCTGGATTTTTTTGGCAAAGGGCTGCCGGGAAGCTTGCTGGTCTTGTGCCAGGCTCCAGCGAGCTCGGCTTAGTCCCTCCCTTTCACGAGCACTAAAAATTCCCCCTGAAACAAAAACATCCATGTGTGTCTGTGTGCGTGTGTAACAATCTGCCTTCTCAGCAGCAGGGCCGCCACCCCGCCATGGCTGGCCTCATTCCTGGGAGCAGGAAATGAGTGAAACATAAATGAGCTGGGAGGAGGCGGGCGGGGCCGCCTCT
>VXBO01013207.1:2061339-2127437 GCA_013400135.1 Rhinoptilus africanus
CTGCCCGGCCCGGGCCGCGCTCCCCGCTGCCGGTAAGCAGCCCGCAGCCCTTCCAGCCCGAACGCCGCGCGGCCCGCGCCTGGCTTCAGGGCGAGGGAGCGACCCGTCCTGGCCAGCGCCGGCTGGGGGCTACCGGGCTGCGAAGCTGAGCACCGTGGCGTGGCCCTGGCCCCCTGCCAGAGGGAAGGCAACGTGCCTCGCTCAGACCCGCAAGTCTTCCGAGCGGCGAACCCCGGCAAAACGCCGGGAATGTGGGAAAGTGGTTGGGGAGCGCAGCAAAACATGCTACAGGATGGTGTTTTAAGCGTAGGAGAGCGTCAGGGCGTTCGGTTGCCCCAGGGGAGCGTCTGCCTGAATAGCGAGAGCAACACCTCCAGCGCCCTGAACGGCAAAGAGCGGGGTGCCACATGGTGCCATTCCAGCATTACTCACCCCAAGGCTCAGGCGCTTCCCCACCCCGTCACAGATGACCAGGAAATGACAGCCTGTGCTGCTCCCCGCCTGGCGGAGCGGCTGCCCGGCCATACCATACACAGCAGAGCCCGTGGCTGATGAAACAACAGAGCAGCCTGTGTTGTTTGAAACTACGATGCTGTGCGTAACAGACGGGCTTGGCTGGGTCAGACTGTCACTTGGTATCCTGAATGCGTGCTCCCTCTTGCACATCTTGACATTAATTAAAATTCTGGATAAAAAAATGAAATCCTAATCTTCCTTTCCGCTCACTCTTCACTGCTCTGCTTTTACTTACAGTAGACTCCGCAGCCAGCCCCTGTGTGGCTTGGACATTACAATTCCTCACTCTTTCTTATTCCATCCATCCCACCTGTGGACAGACTTTAATTTTTCTTCACACTCAGTATTCACAAGATCTTTCTCCTACAGCTGTAGTGTCAAGGGCTCTGCATCTCTCATCTTTATTACTATAACACTCACATCCCAGGTCTGATGTGCACCTCTCCTGCCTGCAGTACACGGCAAATGGAGCTACACAGGTCATCTCTGCAGCACACTGTATCGTCTCGTGCTTGAATTTATCCACTACTTCCTACTTAACACTGATTTTAAGGAACTTGTTATAGTGAAAGTCACCTGTGCAAGACTGCTCGTCCATCTTTTCCAGTATCTTTCCCCCTGTCTCCTCCATTAATAATGTCAGCTCTCGCCAACCCTGCCAGTCTCCTCATATTCTTTCATTCCATCTTCTCAGTATATACCTCTTTTTGCTCCACCTTTTGCAGCAGCATCTCTACCCAGGTCAGCTCTCTGCAACTAAGGTACTCTGATTTCCTGAAGGTTTTTGTTTCGTTGGCTCTCAGTCTTTTTTTCTAACTGGGTTTTTTTAAGAGCCGCAGACCATGCAAATTTTCTGAAATCTGAGAAAATGTGAACTCCTATTGCAGCCGCCTTCTGAGCTGAAGAAAATGTCATCTCTTCTCTTGGCTTTTTATTTTAATGAAATTAAGTACATCCAAGCCAGCCTTTCATCCATCCAATTTGCTTTTAGTTGACCAATGCATCAAAAATTACACATGCATCCGGCAGACATATGATGTCATACATCCTCCCCCCGCCAAAGATCTTGTGATCACATAAACCTTTCTTTCAAAACCAGACATAAATTGTAACTGCAAAACCATGTGCTTCTTCTCATTACACCCCTTCTGCTCTATGTTAATTGTTTTTCTTCCACCATTCCTCTGTGTTTGCCTTTTTAGACCTTCTACTCCTGAGGGCAGGGACCAGGCTCTCTTCTGTGCCTGGAAAGTGTTAAGTGCCTTATGGGCATAACAACAATTTAATTAGTTAGTAAGTACTAACAATTTGCATTAGTATTATGCTTCCTGCCATCTCACATCAGACCACTGCTCCAGCCAGTCAAACATAGTCCTGTTTCTCGTGGTGCTCTGAATAAATTGTCACCCAACGATGCCAGGGCCTTGTGTCTGGTGGTGATTGAACCCCCAGCCCCAGTCTCATTTTGCAGAGCCTGTCCAAGGCTTGCTCGTTGTGAATGAATCCATCGCACAGCCACTCTCGGATCTGAGCTCCTGCTGCATAAACTACCACTGGCTAATTGAGCTTGCTAATGTATTTGATGAACTGAGACTTGCCAGACTGTTCAGAGAAGGGATGATGGCTCTGCAGTGCTCCCAGCATGGCACTATTCTAGGGTAGGCAAAATAAAAGGATGAAGCAGGACTCCTCACTGACCCCAGTCCATCCTCCTGTGCCTCCCAGCACTGGGGGTTGAAACTCTCCTGCAGACAATTGCCAGTGCCTTTCACTTTCTTATAGATGTCTGTTTCCTCTTCAAAATACAGTATTTGCTTCCCTAATATCATGCAGTAGCAAATTCCACAGTTTATCCCATAGCTTTCTGCTTCAAGGAGGGAGAATCAGTGCTTGATAACAAGTGATATCTTACATCCTGTATCAATCATGGAATTATAAGGAAATCTAGGAGTCTCCTGGAGGGTTTTGATGGCTTTACTGTGGAAAGAATCAGGAATGTGAGACTTGGGTGAAGAATTTAAATTAAAAAGAAGCCAGGAAGACCTTTGAGACAAGGTGGACACCTGTATTATATTCTAAGAGATATCCTTTATTTATCTTATATCCCATACCCCTGCACAAAGCCTCTTTGTCTTACATTTCTGCAGAGAATCCTACTCTGCTGCAGATGGATGATTCGGCACAACAAATAAAACATTCAGGAGGGGGGGAAATGGGCTACTCCTTAAACATTGTTCATTTATCTACTATTTGGTCTTTGTAGCATGACTCTTATCCTGACGAGGAATGGGAAGGCAATTTCAGGCAGTGGAAGCAGTATGAGGAAAGGGATGGGAAAAGACTGCATTTGCACTTGGGAAGATTGCAGGGTTGATGGAAAGTGCTGTAGAACTGGGCAAAGCTGGTAAGTGGACGGCTCAGCATATGCAGCTGGAAGCCGTGATGAGCATACTGCAAAGGTCTTCTGCTGGGAGGTGACACTTGCCTGCTCCGCTGCTCTGTCCACAGCAGCTGGCCCCTGTTGGACACACTGCCCTCAACAGAAATTACGAGGGTGGCTGAAGACCTGGAAGAAAGTCTAGTCCACCCAATGGTGACACTGTCCCTACTGTTAAGGGGTCATGTGAGATTAACAGCTGGTAAATGATGTCATACCTGGAATAAGTTCTCTGTTGTCACTCTGGGGCAATATATAATAAAAAAATCATAGAATCATAGAATCATAGAATCCTAGGGTTGGAAGGGACCTTAGTAGATCATCTAGTCCAACCCCCTGCCAGAGCAGGGCCACCTTAGAGCAGGTTACACAGGAACGCGTCCAGGCGNGTCTTAATACAGGCACACTCAAACCATACGAAGGAGACCTATATTTTTAATGACAGGTCCTCCTCCATGACTGGAGCACGACCTAGTTGGTGACTGAGATGTCTGCTGTTTATAGGCAATGGCTCCTCACAAACAAATCAACTAAATGAACAAACTGGGTGATAAAGTAGAGCTGAGAACTGCACTGTCCTCCTCAGAGTCATAAAAACTCATCCCTTTTACAACTGCTGAGTGCTTTGCCAATATCATGCCAAGGTGAGAGCAGCGGGGGGAAGGGAAAGATACTGAAAAGGAAAATAAATGGGCCAGGTAAACAGTGCTGCTGCTGCTGCAGCAGCCGTGGTTGTCATGGCGACTGGGGTGAAGAAGAGGAGGAGGAGAAGGGAGGCGGATTGATCGATAGTCCTCTGCTGGCTCATCTGGCTTCCATCCACGTGCTGCTACAGAGGGAGAGAAAATCAAAGAGCCACATGCAGGGCGTCCGGGGCTCCGATTCGATACATGGCAGCAGCTCGATCAATAGCTTGTTGGAAGGTGGGTAATTGACTCCCCTTCTGCCCAAGAGAAAGCGATGCAGCGACAGAGATGTGTTCGTTAGCTACTGATTCTCAGCTCTACTTTATCACCCAGTTTGTTCATTTGGTTGATTTGTTTGTTTGCTTGAGCTCCCCTCTTCAGTCCAATTTCTCCCTGTACCTGTCAAAGATGAGCACCAGCTGCTGGAGCAGAGCCAGGACTGCCCTCAAGTTTCTGAGCTGCTTTTCCTTTCCTCTCCTTTCTTTTGTCAAAACTGGGTTTTATATCTCACACGGGCAGAGGGTTTGATGGGGGAAGATGGAAACAAGGACAGTCTTTTCTTACAGGATTTGTAGAGCTTCCTTTTCTGCCTAGGTCTGGAAGAACCTAAGTACAGCTTCTCCTGGGACAGCCCACCTGAACACAAGGAGCACAGTAGCCCCCAAAGAAATTAAATAGTTAAGTCTGGTTTTGCTGCTCACAAACGAAATGAATTATAGGCTTAGATTTACAACTGTTATTTTTGTAAGTCTGCCGTTCTCCAGAGGAGTGGTCTGCAGAGAGTGACCAGGTGATGCTATCAGAAAAGACAAAAAAAAAAGAAACGCAGCAGAGGAAAGGACAGGAAATCAGGGCATGCTGAGGGAAAAAAAAAAAAAAGAGGAAGATGCAGAAAAAGAGATCTTCCAGAGGAAGGCATGTACTTGTGAAGCACTGAGAGAGCTTAGGCGAATTCTCCATTTATGCCTAGACCTGGGCAGGGCACCCTGGCACGAGGTACCTGCTTGACCTTCAGGCAGGCAACACTGCAATTTGTAAACAAGCCTGTACAATACAACCAAGTTCACCCTCATGCTGAATAAGCTTCTGCAGGCATTTTCCAACAAAACATACTGGAATTTGGGTGGTAAAACCAGGACTTATGTTTTATATCTTCTATCAAAGCAAGCAGCACAAACCTCCCTATCACCTCCCTGGGGCACTAAGAACCTAATTGACTTCAGCAGGGAAAAAACAATGCCACTCTGTGTGGTGCAACACCCATCAGCAAACTCTGAGCATAAAATGGTCAATCTAGACTCTGAGATGCTCTGGGAGGCAAGGACCATCTGTTTGCTCTGTACTTGTCTATTGTCCAGCTTGCTGGAGTCCTGGTCTACAATGAGCATTTAAGTATATAGTAATAATAAGAGTAGTAGCAACCATTACTGTATAATTGATACTGCTTTGTGGAGCAACTAGCCCCTTTGGGTATGGCTAAGAAGAGGAAAGCACACCAGAAGTATTACTTCCTTCAGCTCCCTGGATTTTTCTTGGAGCTATCCCATCCAAATGCTCTGCAGTTGAATTTTATTTAGCTGCTGAATTACAAATGAAAACTCATTTGCTTGGAATTCTGCTTAAGTTAGTTGGCTGCAGTCCAGCTCTCAGGGATTGGGCTTTTATAGTCTGATCCAAATCCCAGAGAAGTCACTGAAAATTGCTCCACTGATTTTAATGAGTCAAACTACTGTGTGAGGAGTAAGCTATCATCTCTTAAGGCTTTTTTTATTATTATTTCCTTTTCATGCTTTGAAGCACTTGCAGGTGTATCTCGCAGAGGCTGGATGTAAATCACAGTAGGAAGGGGGGGCTGTGTGGGTACAATTGCTCCCTGATGCACAACCTAGGAGATGCAGGTTATACCGGGCAATACTAACAGGGTAAGGACTACAGCTCTTTTCACTCCCCAGTATATCTGCCTCTGGAAATATTTACAAACCACCTAAAGATGCCTCTGTGCCCTGCAGAATATTTTCTTTCGGTTCCTTTGTGAGTGTGAAGATAAGAGCTTCCTATCTGGGCATAATTTATGTCAGAAATAAATAGCAGGATGATAGAACAGCTCTAAAGTAAATTATTGAAAATGTTCACCTGCCAGTTCTCCAGAGAAAGCAGGCAGGTGGGCGAGCCAGAATCAAGTCAGACTAAAAGCTGTAGAGGAATAGAGTAGTTTCTTCTAGTCATAAAGGAACAAAAAGTGCTTGCAGCACCTGCAGGTTCCTTCCTCTCTGGAAGGAAGCTGGAAGGCTGGACAAAATATTAAATAGACAATGAAACAGCCTGTAGTCAAATTTGTGCTTGGGCAAAATATATAAAAGGACATAGAATATTCTACATTGCTATCAAGCTAAATGCCTGGACAACCTGCCAACAAGAAGCACATCTATTTGCTGAATCACTGTGCGTGACAGATGGGCAAAGTACCGGGGTATGTGAAAGACATGGGAAAGGCAGGATGGGTCTCTTATGCATCAGCAGGGCTCCAGAGAGTCGTCTCAGTGAGTCTTGCTGCTTAATGTGCAAATTCAAGGGTCTAAATTTGGGGAAGAATGAGGTAATTTAAATACTCTGTGAGTGTATTGGCAAAGAGAATGATGTAATGCACAAACAGCCCATGTTCTCGAAAGGAGCCTTCCTTTAAGGTCACTCTCAGGCTATATAGGAGCTGTAAAAGGGCACATCTTAATCCGCTTCTGCATTAGTGCACTTGCACAGCTGTATCAGGGGCCTTGAAAACAGTGTCCAGTCAAAATTCTGGTCACTTACTAAAATGCCACTTTCTAGGAATTTGTGCAGGAGCCTTCCTGACAGGGAGCCAACTCCTCCCTAAAGCAAAAGCAGTAGGGGTAAGTCAAGCTCTGTCAGTGGTAAAGCAGGGGATTCTCATAACACAAAGGATCCTGTATCCTAAAAATTGAGAAACAGTCCCATGCTAAAGGAAAGGTATTAATGCTGCAATTCTATGGTGCATACCATCATGCTTACCCAGGGCCTTGAAACGGGGATCATAAAGCAAATCTGGGAGTGTTCTAGCACTGAGTTGTCTGACTGGTGGTCTGTGGGCTGGGATCAGGCCTTGACATTTTCCTTTGAACACCATCTTGGCAACAGAAGAGCTAGGGAAAGGTGGTTAAGGAAGCCCTTGAAGGCCATTTGTTAGTGCATTCCTGCAGACTCTAGCCACAGGCTCTGCAATTGCTTTTGTGTCCAGCTAGGAGGGGGAGGATAGACTGGAAGGTTGCTTCTGACTGCCTGCCGGTCATCACAGCATCCACAAGGCATGTGAGAGACCAGAGTACTGACTTTGGGTCCTTTAGCACTGTAAAAAATGGATACCTTGGTAACACCCTGACAAACTGTTCTAGGGAAAACACAGAGAACAAAGAGTGCATAGGAGGATCATCTGCTTTTAGAATGGCCAGTGGGCATGAGAGACTGAGATTTGGGCTTTGTAATGACCTGCAAAACTGATACTAGCAGGATGATTTTTGGGAGGGTCGTTGCAGCTCTCAGATCCCCTTGAAATCTGGGAAGTGTGACAGTGGCTTAATTCCCTTTGCCTCAGCCCCAAGAGTGGCTCGTGACCTGAATCACTCAGCACACTCAGCTGAAAGTCTGTTCCTGTGCCTGAACCAGCAGCTGCCTATATCATGGGTGTCTACATTACACCCAAAATGCGCACAGAGCCTGAAGTATCTGACTTGACCTTAGAGCACCCTCAACCTGAGAGGCCAGGACAACACCCATCAGTAGCGTTACTTGAATTCTAAGCTCTGGTGCTGCAGAGATGCATTGTTGTATGATTAATGAATGCCATTAAACCAGAGAGCCTCTTCAGCCAGCAGTGAAAACTCGAGAGAAATACCAGACAGTCAGCCACAGTCAAGAGGGCTGAACCAAAAAAAAAAAATTTTTTTTAAAATGCTTGTGGTTTAAGAAAACTGACATTCAGTCTCCTTTTGAGATTGCTCCATTCTAAATTGTTAATCCACATTGATCCACTTTAATAAAGTTGGTAGGGCTGCCTCGTGCAGGAGCAACGGTGTGACTCCCAGCAAGGACAGGGCATGACACAGGAGACAGTCAACATTAGTGCTACCCTGACTCCTGTTTCTGATGTGAAAGCAAAGCCTGGACGTTTTGCTGACCCTACCTCAGGTTTTTCAGGTGTAACTGATCAAACAGAGAAGTTAATACAAAGAAGAGGATGGTAGCAAGCAGCCGGTAGTAACTTCAGCTGTGTTAGTACACCTGCTCCACTGCTGATGGAATCCTACACACGCATGGATTTGCAGTAAGCGAGCCAAGCAAAGTTAGCTTCTACTTGTAACCAAAACGCGCTTCAATTAGCTTACCTAAAGCAAATGCTGGTGATTATTTGGGACTTTACAGTGCAGATAACCTGATCACTGGTCACAGATGCTTGAGTCAAGACTAGAATATAGACTGCTATCTAAGCCTTTTAGGCACAGCACAGAACAAAGTGAAAATTGTGCTTATTAAGCAATTGAAATTCCAGTTACTTGTGAATTTGGACCCTTTTTTCTCAGCTAGCGTTTGATTTCTCATGCTACGTGAGAGGCCAGCTGTTCACACCAGTGAGAATCCAGAGCCAGGAGGGACGTGGCAGACAGAAGAGCCTGAGCAGAGGGCAAAGATGCAGCTCAAAGTGCCAGGAACCTGGAGAAAAGCAAGCGTCAGGTAGCAGAACTGTGTGATGAGGGTGCACCCCTAAGCAGTCAGAATTGCAGATGCCTTCATCCCTGCACTGCCACGTGGATGGTTTTAAAGCAGAGCCAGTTCCCATAGCAACAGCACCTACCAGAGCTGTCAGCCCTGGAGATGCAGCTCCTGAGGAAGTTAAAGAGCAAGGCTGACCTCCCGCACCAACCCAGCCAGCAGCACAAAGCCCTGTCCCAGGCTAGCTGCGCAGCTTCCAGGCCAGGGCTTTCCCCATAAGCAGGAAGGCCAAGAGCTCTTCCCTTGAGCCTCCAGTGAAAGCTGGACCAGCTGAACAGCAGCTCCTGGTTTGAAGCAATACCCTAGCCCATTTTTTGATTCCCAGGAAATGAAGAGATGCTGAGCTAAACTTCATAGTGTTGCGGGACAGGTCAGAGGACAAGGCTACACCCAAAAGCATCCTCGGCAGAAGGGAACAGAGGGATCCCCACTTTCTGACATATCACCAACTGCTTTTCCTTCCCATTGCATCTGCCTTCTGGCTTGTTTTTTTACCTACCACTGCTTCTCTGCTGTTGATTTTTGTTCTTACCCTCCTTCCAGTGCTCCTGCAAACTCTTCTGCTTTACAGTCATGATGCCAATGAAAACTGATGTTTACCAGCTCTTGTAGGGTTCCTTTTCTTGCTGGCACAGTTCACACTTTCTCCCTGAGAGAAAGAAGTTGTGGAAGTGGGAGGCTGCCATTAGCAGTATTCAGTGTCAGACACCTGAGAAAGCTGGCACTAAAGAATTGATGGAGGCAGTTCCTCGGGAACATCACAAAACCTCTTACACTCAGTTGCTACCCAGCCCCAGGCTGGCAGCCTTGGTAGAAAGGCCAGGGGCAAATGAGTCGGAGACTGGTTATCCCTCATGTCATGAGGGCTTCTTCTAGGGCTGAGCTGAACTATGCCGCAGTGGCTGAGTGCATGCTCTCACCTATGCCTGCTTCCGCTCCTTCTCTGATGTCCTCTTATCTGGGCTGTGAATCTCACATCTTTCAGCAGAATAGAATTTATCTTACATTGAATACAAGGAATAAAAAATACAAGGAAATTGTTAGGCTCTGATAAATAAACATTTTCAGGAACAATTTCATCTTACTGACTGTGGAAATGTGTGACAGATCTGAGCTCAGGCAAATCAAGCGGACTGCTCATTCTGATATTGTGAAAGAAAGCAGCAGCAGCCAGAGAAATGGAAAGATCGACAGTTAATTGGAAATGTTACATCTGCTGTTTATGCAAAAGGCATAAATATTTATATCCTGAAGGCTGACTTTTGGGTTCGCTCCTCAGCAGGAAGAGATTTACATTTTGAATAAAGACTTTTTTCTTTCTCCTTCTCAGTAAACGTGAGCAGTTTATTATTCCTTTAAACAGGAATCCTTAGCCAAATCATCCAGTCCTGTTAGTTACATGCATGCAGATTCCCTTGGCTTCAAGAGAAAGTACAGGTGTGTGCAGACTGCAGCATCCATCTCCCTTTTTTATAGACAGAAAGAGAGGAGTGAGACTGAAACAAAGGGGCAGGAACTGTGATGACAAAATGAGGAGGCAGAAAATACAGTGACAATTCAAAGGCACCTGAGATGCTGAACTGCTTTTATAAATCTGCTTTCTGTAAGAAAATAATGAAAGTCTGCACCTTGGAAAGCATGGAAGGATTTGATAATATTAGCTTTTGATACAGAGCAAGGAAAGAAATACTTGGAAAATTTAAGCGCATCACTGTATTGGATTAAGCAGCCCTCACCACAGTGTGATGAGTGAACCAGCTAACAAAAGTATTTATACATGCAGCAATTTTAGAAAAGCCAGGGAAATCTGCTGAAGTATGGCAGTATTACAAATAACAACAGAAAGTGTTACCCTACAAACCATCTTGTCTCCTATCTGGCCTCCACACCTCCTGCTTTTCTTCACCTTTC
This sequence comes from Rhinoptilus africanus, assembly GCA_013400135.1. Taxonomy (NCBI): domain Eukaryota; kingdom Metazoa; phylum Chordata; class Aves; order Charadriiformes; family Glareolidae; genus Rhinoptilus; species Rhinoptilus africanus. The sequence continues at coordinate 2,071,672 of VXBO01013207.1, forward strand.
CTTGCCCCTGTACTTACTGAGCCAGGCTTGGTCTCCCTCCCTGTCCTGTCCTATATTGCTGTGCCAACTGTGTTGCCCCCAGTTGCAGGGGGCACCCTCATATCCTGTGGTCTGCCATCCTACTCCCCTCTGTCCTCTCATCTCTGCCTGCTTCCATCCTTGTCCTCTGACTCAGGCTTCACCTGCTCTCCTGCTCACCTTCTCACTGCTTTTCATTTTACCACATGTATTCAGCTCCAGCATCCGCCCTCTTCCCTATCATTTCCCCATCTGAGGCTCTCCTGCCTCACCTTGCCCTATTACTCCATCTATTCCCATCAGCTTCTCCCTCCATCTACTCTCTGCTCTTCCACCTCTTCCCATCTCAGTCCTTGTGTTTGCCCTGTTACATTCTCAGGAGACCCTAAATCCACACATCTCTGTGTGGATTCTGAAGCTGTTTGCCTTCCTCTCTTCTACAGCATCATTCATTTCTCGTTTTAATCATTCTCTCTGATTAACTGTAATATTAAAGCTAAAAAAAGAGTTACAGATAAACAGTAACAAAACACCCCGATGAGATGTAGGATGTTATGGATTCCTCTCTTTAGAACCTATCAAACAGACTGGCCCATCCCTGAAGGCCAGAGGGCAGGTCACAGTACTGCTAGGCATCGAGACATTACTTGAGATTCCCACACTTAAGCCTTGGACATCTCAAACAGTGCATCTTGCCCCCTATTTAATGATAAAAACTATGCTTCTTGCAGGGACTAAACAGTGTCCAAAGATATAATCTCATTATTTGAATGCACTTGTATGGAGAATGGTTAGCTTTATAGGAGAGCCTGCTGCAAATGAGAGGGGTACCTGACTGGAGTACTGATTTGTGCCTCCATGGCGCAGAGTTGTCAATGCAGAGCATTCGCACTCCCATAGGGTCAGCAGACCGGGCCAAAGGTGTGGTGGAGTTTTTACTTTCACCTCCTTTCTAGCAATCACTGTATCACTTCCAATGACTTCTCCCTTGTCTCTCAAAAATGTAAAAAAGGAAAGGACTGAGATCATGAGAGGGTGTTTGCATTCTCCTCTGGTGTGCCCCTTGTTTCAGAGGCCCTAGAATTTCAAAGCAAGATTTTATTTTAGTTTAAGGGAATTTTTGTGTGTGTTTTTAAATGGTTTGTCCTCTGGGACTATTTTTCCTGGCTCCCATCATTTCTGTTTCCATAGCAACTACAGCTGGCTCAGATGTGCTGTTGCCATGGCAACTGTCTGGTCCTCCTTTCAAATGATGCAGTGAAACAGGAATGATATTTGCATCCCCAATGCTGTCTGGAACAAATCTCTTTCACCACTCATGGGGAAGACATAAGACAACTGTATAAAATCAGCACAAAATCCAATCTAAATCCTCTCAGAGAGGGTTTTAGACAGCTGGTGATATGAGAGAACTGCAAAGAAACTGGGCTTTTCCATTCATGGGCTTAGGGGGGGACTGGCACTTGACTGGCATTTTCAAAGTCTGTTCTGGGCAAAGCAGTATGCTTGGATATACCCACATGGGAAGAACACAAGATTTACCAGGAACAGCTAATTCATGTAAAAGCTGTCATACCTTGTTTTCTGTGAGATCTTAAGATAAATTATTATGTGTTGAGAAACGCATGGTAAAATATACCTTGGTATTTCATGCTAAAGAAAAGATCAAAGCTTGCGTTACTCATGATGTGGCCAGCATAAGATGCCTGGGTCCCTCTTAGATGTATGCTGCTACAGATTCACCAAATCATCATGCTTTCCTTTAATTGTCCCTCTCATATCTCCCTTTCTGCTTGCGTACCCACCCCCCTCCCCCCCATATTGCGGAAGAGGTGCCATGCAGATGCATGGCAACAAGCCACAAGATGCCATAACTCTGCCGGTTCATCACAAGACGTGGTACTAGAGGTGTGCTGCTTTTCTATGACATTGGGAAAAAAAAGTGACAACGGTATGATTTACTGTGTGGGATGTTTAAGGGCTTTAGTCTTGACTTTTAGCTTCCTCGTGTCATCTACATGTGCCTGTCTGCTTTGTTCTTTGTCTTTTTGCTTGTTTTTCTTTTTTCTATCTTGTTGCTACTGCTGGGAAGAATCAGGAAGAAACACATAGACAGGCCTCTCTGCAAGGCTCCACTGGTTCTGTCCTCTTCACTTGTCTTCCGTAGCTTCCCCAAGGATTATGATGTTCATAACAGGTAACAAAAGACAACAACTGTGCAATGGAGCACTATGGGGAAAATTAGTATATTTCCTTGGGGAAGCAAGGAGTTGGCACCTCTTTTATACCGCCAGCAGCTGTCCCTGCGCTGTCCTGAGTTTCGTCATGCTGCTGGGCTGAACATGATCTCCTGGAGGGGTGCAGTTCAATCTGAATGTTCTGCTTTGCAGATGGGCACTGGCCTGGCTGCCTCGATGCAACAGTCATAGTCCGAAAGACTGAATTCCTGAACTTTTGCATCACTTGGAGGTGAGGTACTTTTGGTATCTTTCCCATCAGCAAAGACCATTTAAAACCAGTGCTGTTAGTGGAAAGGAGTAGGAAGGAACAGGAATAAGTAAAGAGCAAAAATCACCACAGGCTCCAGACAGCTGCTGCTCATTATTTATCTGCAGTGTACAGGCCTAGCCTCACTCGAGGCACAGGACAAACACAGTCCAGCTTATTTTTTAACCATTTTGCCCTAACACTCCATCTGCTTCCTCTGTTGTCTCCAGAACTTACTCGGTTCCATTAGCCATCAGAACATTGTAGACAGTCGTGAACAAATCTAATCCACCACCTAATTTCAGAGGAAGATCCTTATCTTTACTAGGCAGATCAGACAGTAAGCTCGCTTAAATGCAAGTGGTTTACATGAACAGAAGGACTAGAACTCTGGAGGCCACCTGCTCAGCCATCAAAGCCTTTCGCTGAAACCCTAGTGCCTTATCACTTCATTTTGTGCCCAGAGCTTTTAAGCAGTAACACACCTCTGCCATCCAAATGCAGTAAAAGCCTCAATGTGTAAATAACAGATCAAAATTAATTTCTGGATAAGATGCTAAATTCTGTGAGGCTTTCATTCCTTATTTTGGAGATATTCAACAAAACTCACCTTTTGCTTCAAGAATGATGGAATCAATATGCTTTGCCATCATTTATGTTGGAAGGAGGACCATAATACAGCACTCCTTCAATTACAGAGGATGGAATCAATACATTTCACCTCCATTTATGTGGTTAAGGTCTAAGTCAGCATGGCCCACCTTTTATTTATGGGGGTGGCCTCAATACAGCTCACTTTCATTTAATGGGGAGGAACTAATACGTCTTGCTTTCACTTAGGGGGGTTGGGAAGGAGAGAATCAATACAGCCAACATCATTTATTGGGGAGGGATCTATAGATCTCACCTTGATTTACTGGGGGGATCGATAACTCAACCTTCATTAAAGTGGGTGCTATGTTTGACTGAATAAGGTTCATCTGCTTTTAGAGCAAATTGACAGAATATGTCTCCATGTATGTGGAGATGATTCAGCATGGCCTTCATATATATAAGGCTTGGACACCATATGGTTCACCAGCTAACACAGGGATGCATGGACTTCAGCTCAACATTAGGTCTGGAAAGACGGGGCAGCTTCAATACACAGGGATTGTGAACTCTGCCTCATAGACCTTCCTGACTCAGAAGCCTGTCTGTGCTTTCCAACTGCTGAGACAAGCAGATTCAATTTGACTTTATAAATGCGTGGAAACCTGGATTCAGTGTAATACATCTTCCTTTACAGGAGATAGTCTCAAGATAGTTCTTCATTTATGCAGAGATAGATTTGATGGTCTCCCTCATTTACAAAAGCTGGATTCACTGTTCCTCATTGTGCTTTACAGGGAGCTAATATGAACTGTAAATTAATTGTAGGAGTAGAGAAAAGGGTATGATGTATTCCACATTGTGGCAGCCTGTATGAATGTCTGAGAAGGAAGTGCTTCTTTACAGCTCCTCAGAGCACAGTGAAGCAGGAATAGTGGGAATATTGCTATGAAGAAAGAGGAAGATGGCATGAGATCCCAAGCAACTTCTACATTAGATCTGCTACTGGTATGACTCTTCTTTGCAGCATCACACAGTCTGCAGAAACAGCTGATCTCACTGCATTTTAGAGCTTCTAATTCAGGCCTAAAGCATGTTGTCTTTGTCTCCAAAAGACACTAATCACCATCCTTCCTATCATCCTCCCTCAAAAGAGCTCAAAGCCCAGCTGAAAAGAGTGCAACCTGTCCTCTGATCACCTATTACAAATCTACCTCCCCGGGAATGTTCTCAGTGCTGTGGACACCCCGGCAGGGAGCCTTTCATATTTAAGCTACTGGTTTGATAGGAGCTCAGATTATCAGTGACCAGAAGTAAATGCTAGTTGATGCAGCCAGGGGGCTTACATGATAGGGTTAGGGGGCATAAATACAATTCCTGGAGGAGATATGTCAGAACAACTTAGGAAAAAATATCAACCCAAGTGCCCACCTTGCTGGGTTTCTCAGCAGGGAGCCTATGGACTGAAAGGACCCCAGAGATTGAGCTGCCCTGTCACTTTTCATTATGTGCAATAGCTACATGGCATACAAGCACCTGCAGCTCCCATTTCAAGGTGGAAAGATAAAAAGCAAATAGAGGGCACTTAAATATCGCCATAGAAATACAGTGTATTGAAAACATGGCAATCCCTGCTGGCCTCTCCTTTTTCCCAGGCACCAAGGGGAAGTGGGCAAGCGTGAGGTGAGGAACCAAAAGCAGACTGATTTTGACTCAGGCCCACTGCTGCTTCTGGCTGATGAAAAGCTGTAGCAGATTTCTAGGAGGCAGAAGGTGGAATGTGCCTTTTCCACCCCTGATGTGGCAGGCATGTTTATTTTCATCGCTGCATTGCATCAGCATCACTGCTGCTCCATGCTGTCTGCTTGTAGTGCTGTACTTAAAACTGTGTGTATTTCTATATGCAACAGCGCTTTTCAGAGTCTGCGCTTTTATATGATACTGACTTTGCTAGGTAGGCAAGCTGAATGTGAGAATGCCTGTTTGCACGCAAAGAGTAGTTCTGTTACAAATTGGATAATTCCACAAAGGGTTTCCTTCTCTTCCAAGGCTCTCATGTCTCCTGTACACTTGTCCTTAAAGACCCTGCCTCTTCCCTCTATCTGTTTCCTTTCAATCCAAAATATATCATAAATGTTTCTGAATCTCCCTGCTTTATGTCCTAGTGTCCTGGCTTTGCCCCCGACCTTCCTTCCGTTTCTCCCTGGAGTCTTTCTTTAAGATGCCTTCCCTTAGACCTCCAGGTAAGCTTCTCTATATTGTCAAAAACTATGAATGTCCTTGAGTCACCTCCATAAACCCATGAATATTGTGTTATATCTCTTGCTAGTCTAATATAGCAATAAATTAGAGAGAGTCATTCAGTAGGTCAGCCTTTTTTCTTAAAGCTTTCTCAGAAATCTTCAGCAGCTATGGATGACTGTGTGAGTTCTGCTGCTACTGAATTCTTGAGGCACACAATACAGCCAGAGTCTCCCATCACTACTGGGATGAACTTGTGGACTGTGATTTGGAAAAGGACCAGACTTGTGGAGAGGATCCAACAGGCTACCTCGGAAATTATTGCAAATTCCATCCAGAAGTGGTATAAAGCAAGGGAAGAAATAAGAATACCCTCCTTAGGGCAGAAGTGTGCCTTAATTACAGAATGCAAGAGACCACACGGTATGATGATGGGCTTCTTAGAATAATCAGAATTAATATCCAGCTCTTACATGCTGCTTTTTGTTAGAAGATTTCAAAGTGCTTCACCAGTGGCACAAAAATGATGATGCTTTGCCAAAACCAGCCAGTGGCAGGACCACAAATGGAAACCAGCTGTTCCAAGCATCCTGGGAGAGTGTGCTAGTTCCTAGCCATACTTTCTCCCATAAAAGGAATAAGAAATGGGTTCAGCTTCTTGCACACACCAACTGTAAATAAGGAGAAGGGCAGGTATGAATTCTTTCAGGGGTCACCTTCATAAAAAAGTCTGTTTTCTGTAGTTCTACAAACCTTTCTCCCAGGCGTGCGTGGTAAAGGCTGCATGGCAGAGCTGCTCAGGGTGTGTTCTCCCCTTGTGTTTCTGCCTTAGTCTACCATAGGAGCCACTGCAGCTCGGGCAGAGCTTAGAGCAAGCCAAACCTGCACAGGGAACAAAACCTACTTCCACTCACTTCTAACTTAAAGCAACACCAAATCCTCTTCTTTGTCTTGGTGTGAGCAGATGAGCAAATTTGGTGCAGTGATTGAGAGGTGTTATTTTGTGATCTGCAATGTATTTTAACACCTTTTCAACATGAGATGACCGTGCAGGCTTTTTGCACTCTTTCCATATCTATTTGATTGTGCTTTCAGAAGCTGTAAACAGGGATACAATAACAGTCTTCCGTGTGCATGGACGGAGCCTTGCTCTGCATTATTCATACATTTCCTTCCTGTTTCACACAGTTATGTCTGTCCTCATTCAGGCAAAATTCATGCTAAATGATTCACGCTCTCTTTCTCTATATGTGTCTCTCTTTTTCTCTGTCTTTGAAATGGGAATGAAAAAAAATGTAAAAAAAGAACCTATGATTAGACTTCTCTCTCCCCTTTTCTTTCTTCCCTCAGTCAGACCCTAATTCTCAATGACATCTATATCTGGTCTCTTGATTTCAGTGTGTCTGATGCAGAAGAAAATTGAGGCATAGGAGCCATCATTGTTAAAAAGTCCCATCAGTATTGTCCTGTTATGCACTGATTAATCCTAATTTATGAGAATAAAGAAAGAAACCTCCCATCTGTGTATCCTCTTTGCCCCTGACAGAGATCTGTAATGTCTTCTCTTTCTCCTTTCCCTGCCCTGCCCTGTCCTCAGAGTGTTTGCTCTGAGAAGCTTCCACACCTATCTTAGGAGCATCCGAAGGGTATTAGTGGCAATTGCTCCAGGGCTTTTCACTTGCTGGGTGCTGTGCAGTTCTGTCTTGCTACTTTCATTACTTGATATTCATATGGGATTAACAGAAGGGCCAGCAAGAAGGCATGACTCGTGGCATTCTGTACACAGGGAGGAATCCCAGCTTTGTGGTTAGTCTTTTTCAACTTGCATATGATGCATCTGAATGCCCTTAACCCACAGTTGCCTGACTGTAACTCTAACATCACATCAAGAGATGACTGAGGTGCTGATGATAGGTTGAAGGAAGCAACCAAGGAGAATGGCAAGGCTGGCATGAGTCTTTCCGTTTGCTGGGGGCCTGTCTTCACTAGCAGATTGGTTTGCCCCACGGGGAAGCTATCAAAGCCCAGGATAATTTTAGATTACCGTAAGTGCCAGCATCCAAGACTGCATTTTTCTATCTTAATGTTGCAAGGTTGCAACCATTCCTCTTGGAGCAGAAATCCCTACTGTCATCTATGAATTATGTCATGCCTAACGTGCTCTAAAGCACTGCATCAGGAGATACACTCTAAATGCACTAAGAAACTGAAACTGCTGCAGAATGCAGATGACTGCCAGCTAAATAGACTTTCTCACTGGGAACTACTAGTGCTTGCCAAACTGCAGTGGGTGGCCATTGCTTTTCTTGGGGAATGTGAAATGTTTGTTTGGTTCAGTAGAGCCCTGAGTGAGACCTGTGTAACTGAAAGATACCTACCTCCCACCGAGATCCTGCAACACCCTAGTCAGCAGAGGCACTTCCACTAATGCCCTGCCCATATGGACGAGGGGGCTGAGTGCTCCTGACATAGCAACCCCCACAAAAGGGTCATAGTTTAGGGATTTTTTTTTCTTCTGATCTTTAAATATATTTGTATTTTACATTTCATCTCTTGTATTTTAGGCTTTGCTACAAAAGTCACCTACTTTACTGGACTTCTGAAGCAGGAACTCTCCTGCTGGCACCCCCCAGTTTAGTCCTATTATCCTGTTACCTTTTCTCTGAAATTGTCCCACATCAGAGGCTTACCACTGAAGACAGATGGCTTGAGTAATATAGATAGTAGTTTCCAATTACAGAATTTTGTTTTGTGAAGACTTTGTAATGTGCCCGAGAAATTATCTTTTGTACGGATTTTCAGTATACGTACTTGTTATCTAGAAATGGAGCAGGTGTGGCTTTTTGCATTGAGAAAATTAGGGAATAAAGCAAGCAAAAAAGACTGATTTGGGTATTTTTTCCCGATATTGATAATAAATTATCTTTCATCTTTCTCATATTCTTCCTGGTTAAAGCCTTTTGAAACAATGTGAACATTCCCTTGTGGTCTTTACAGTTTAGACACCTGTAAGCACATCATGGTGCTTTTCCACATTAGGCAATTTTTCTAGCAGCATCAGCCAAAGGAAGCTGTCTGGTGCCAGGGAAGCTGTGTAATTGCGAAACTGTGAAGCAATACACACCAAGAGGAATGGGAATTGTTTTATCCCTTCACACACCAAGAGAAATGGGAATTGTTTTATCCCCTCCCAACCCTGCCCCATTCTGTGCAAATTCATTTTCAGAGCGATGATTATCCTGACAGCTGGGTAAACTCACTTGAGCTTGCCCTTGCTGGACTGTATCAAGTAGTCCTAATCTCCATTGCTCATGATGCACATTTCTGAGTGGCTTCTTGGTTCAGTTCTGGTGTGGGATCCACTTTTTCTGGGTTAGAAATGGGTGGAATAGTTTCCTGGCCCTGCCTGTCTCTGCGATCCCTACACCTGTCTGTTTCTTTGGTGTGGGGGGTGAACGCTGACATTTGTGATGCTTTGTCTTTGCCCCCCATCCCTTTTTTGCATTCACAAGCCCTTTGGGGACACAAATCCATCTTTCACACTGAGCAGTGATGCTGGGAAAGGGAGAGGAGGGACTGCAGTCTGATTTCCAGGGGGACTGCGCTGCTCATCAAAGGGACGGTATCCAGGCAACCCGCTTCTCCTGCCTGAGACAAGCACACACAGCTGGACTCTGGAAAACTAAGCAGAAGCTACTGTAAAGAGCAGGCTATGGGGAGGAGGAGGGGGTGATACGGTGCAGGGGGTGAGCCATGTTATTTTGAGCAGGTTATTTCTGCTCTGGCGTCAGCATGACTCTGGGCCCAGCTTACAGTAGCCATTGGAGCCACTCAGCTGCTCCTTTCTGGGTTCCCACTGAGAGAAGGGGAAGGAAGTGGCTTGTTCATCCTCCCACAAGACCAGGATGGGGAAAGGCTTACCCTGCCCCTTGCAGGAGCTGTTCCCCAGCTCCTGTGAGAGGAGGAGGAGAGAGCACTGTATCCCTGACTCCTGGGGCATGGCGAGGAGAAATACTGTGTTGTTTTGAAAGCTCAAATCCTGCACATGCTAAGGGCCAAAAACATAAATGTATGGACAGACACACTGGCACACACAGGCAGAGATGCCGTGGGCCCTTGGAGCAGCCCATACTCAGGTCCTCCACAGCCAAGCACCTCAGGAGTTAGCACATTATTGCCTGGATGGCAGCTACACTGTTTTCTACCAGCACCAGGTGCAGGTGAGTTTTAGATCCTGCACTCCTGTTTTGATTAAGATTCAAGGATTGGTGCCCAGCTTTGGACCTCACCTGATGCTTTACCAGCCAGAAGCTGGGACAGGCTGCCATCAGCTCTGCGAAATGCAGGAGAAGCCTCTCCACACTGGCTGGCTCGACTCTCTCCCTAAAGACCTGTCTTTCTCCAGGACACAGCAGCTTCATGTTGGCCAGCTGTTCACCCTTCATTGGCAACTCCCATCCGATAGGAAGGTAAGAGATGTGTTCTCTAAGTGGAGCTGCCTACATCCCCTCTCCTGATGCCTGTAGGATGTGGGCCTGGCTTTGATGTGTAGGGATTCCCCAGGGGAAGAGGAAGCCCATGGCCCTTTGGTGAGAGATCCTCAATGCTTGCAATCTGAGGGAAGTAGAATTGCTCTCCATTCCTGTTTCCTCTTTTTCTCAGTCATGCTCCGACAGCGCACATCCTACTTCACCTCACTTAGTCCCCTTTGTGTACCACAACTCTCTTTATCCTATCTCCCCATCTCTTTTCGTACTTTTCCTTTACCCTCTTCTCTATCCTCCTCTGCCTCTTTCACATGCTCTTTCAGATCTGAGCCCCATGGCCCTGTCTGTATGGGCTGGCAAGGCTGCTCAATAAGCAGAGCTAGGCTAGGAGGGGCTCCTACCCACGGCTCAGGCATTTCCTGACCTTTCAAGTGCCCCTCTCGGAGGAGTACCTCAGTTGCCTGCCCTTTGACTTTTTCAGTGCTTTCTAACCTGTGACTGAGTANCAACTCTGAATGAGCCTGAGGCACTTCTCCTCCCCCAGCCCCCAGCTGATGCCGCAGTCAAAGAGAGGACAAGCAGCCATGAAGAATTCTCTCTGTCTTCAGCAGCAGCTCCTCTCCCTTCCCTCAGGGCATCCCTGCTGCCAGGACAGGGATTGCCACACTGCTATAGAAAGAGGAAAACAAAACAAATGAAAAGGAATCTGCCCCAAAATAACCCCTCTGCCTCCTGGCACCATGTCAGCCACAGAAAGTTTTGTGAATCGGAGATGTTAGGCAGGAAAAGACCTATTAGTTCCCACCGACTCCCCAACCAGGGGGGTGGGAGAAGGAGAGGTTAGTGCCAGATTATCCCCTCCAGCCTGTTTCAGTCAAGTATATTCAGATAGAAAATTCTCCTTAGACCCAATAGACAGAGACACAGCTCTCAACAGCCTCTACTTTGAATACAGTAGCAGTGAGCTCTGTCGCTCCTTCGGAGATCCATCCAGGTCTGATTTGGAATGGCATATAGGGATGAAGCAATGAAGATTACAAAGCACCATGACATAACATGTGGTGTTTGGTAAGATCTAACTAAGGAAATAAAAAGAAAGATAAAGACTCAATATATTTTGATTGTCCTAATCCATGACTTGCATGAGTAAGAGTTTCACCAGCTTGCGTGAGCATTAAGAGGGAGTAAGAAACACAGAGCAGAGGCAGGTGTTTCTAAAGTGACTGGGGAAATGACAGTAGTGCTATGAATTTAAACATGTTACAAATAGTATTTCAAAAATCTACATTTAAGTGTAAAGATTGCAGAGGCCAGCACTCAAAAATAAAGAGGTGAGAAATGCATGTGCAGCAATCCAGTCTTTTACTCTCATTTCCTTTTCCTCAGACCCCTACCCGTTCAGTACACCAGGCGTCCTGAAGTGTTCAGTAACTGAGGGCATCATCAACCTTTCTTCCAGCCCAATGAATTGAGCCAACTCAGATTTTAATGTCTAGTTTCCAGTCTTCCTACAGCCTGAGTTTATGGACAAGGGATTTAGTATCCTTAGAACGCCTGATGTTTTTTCAAATGCATGTACAACTAAAGACAGTGATGCACACCTCGCCAGCAGATTGCCAGTAAGCTGACAGACGAGAAGTGTCAGCATGCAGATATAATGAATTCTGATCCAGATTCCATAGGAGAGTGCTCCTGTGATTACATATGCTTTTCCCAGCTTCATCAGTGTTCCTGTGACCCTTCTGCTGTCACTCACCTAATTCCCCATCCTACTATCTTCTACACCATCTCCTTGCCTGTCCCTGCCATCCAACTGCTACTCCTCTCATGCTCTGAAACCTTATCGCGAGAGCTTAAGACAGGAACCAAAGGACACTAATCAGGTGGGGAAGATGGAGGCAACAGTGATGAGAAGCACGATCACATGGATTTGCCATGTATGGTGCTACATGCTGGGATTCACATCGAGGTTTGGGAAGCTTTGTGTCTGTAACTATTTATATTATGAAATGAAAATAGTTCAGCAGCTCTGCAGAGGGGAGGGGAAGTGGGTGAGATCCTCACAATTTTTGTGAATTATCCTCCCCTTGACAGTAAAATGAGAAAGAATAAAATTGGCGGCAGAATTGGCTACTTCCTGTGTGCCGTCAGCCTGCTGAGTACTGTACAGCCATGAAGGAAAACCGTCTTTGCACAGGAAGTTCAGACAAGCTGAGATTTCCCAGCTCTCAGGGTGAGGACATTGCCACTGCGTTCCCTGAACTCTTCCCTAATGGTCCTGCTGCGCCTGTGCACATCCACTGATATGATTTAAAGGTGAGAGAAACTGGACCAAATACATGCAGGGACCTGTGGACAGATAACCCACCTAATACACATCTTTGGGCAGGGCTGGGTCGTACAGAGCACAGAGAAGAGACAAAATGGACCAATAATCACGGTGAGGAAGATGATAAGCTGTTATGGTGAACAGGCCTAGAGAGGACTCAACAGACGTATGTGGAGTGTCTCATCAGAAAGCTTCAGGGACAGTTCAGTTAGCATTTACCAGGAATGCTATCCTGCTGGGACCAAAGGGATGAACAGAATTCTCTTCTAATCCTACCTTCCAATCCTGTGACCAACTTAACTAAACTCAGGCAGCAGTTTAAAAGATAGTCTGCAGGATGCTCTTAAAAGTTGCTTCCTGGATTTATTTTTGCTTGTGTTTTAAAGAGAGTCTTCTACCCTTAAGAAAGCAGTGTTCGACATGGCTGGGGAAGTGCAGAGCTGAAGCCAAGCCTGTGAGAAAAACCCTACTCAGCAGCAACTTTATTTTCAATTCCCAGCACCTGAAACTGGAAGGCTGCCATTCTTCTCTAATCCCAGAGCACAAACCAGAACAGCCTTTTCCCACTGCAAACTCCATTAAGATACCACTCTTGCCTTTTTTCAGAAAGGCAACCTGAACTGTATCAATGAGCAGTTGGGTGTCCCACAGAGAAGTGTGACTCATTCCTTCTTTGTCGCAGTCACAAAAGCCACGATAGGACATGTTGCCCCTGATGGCAGGAGACAGGAGTGGATGACCTAGAAGGTCATCCTAGAAAAGCCTTTCTTCCAGTTCTGTGTTCCTTGCCGAGTGAAACTGAGAGGGAAACAATGTTTTCAATGTTGAGAAAGAGGATCAAGAGACTTGAATTTGTCCCTGCCTTGCCACTGACTGTGTGCGGTTTAATGTATCCCTTCTATTACTTTACCTGTAAAACGCAGGCAGTGAAATGCACTAAATGTAAGGAAACTGTAGAATTCAATGAATGGATAATTGTGTATCTCAGGAACAAAGTATACATTTCTAATTAACTGAAAGGACCACTCTTTATTACCACCAGCCTTTGTAAAGCACTTCAATTGCTTGGAAAGAAACATATAACACAAAGTTAGCAGTACATGTTATTAAATTATTAATTCATCCTATTATTCTATATGCCAGCATATTTATAATGTGCAAGTTGCTTTGGTTTCTGAGTGAGGAATGTACGGTATTGAACTCAAATTAATGACCAAATACTTTACACTACATACTTCTAATTAGAAATGCTACAGATGATTTCCAAAATGATATTGTTAACAAAACAACATATGGCTTGCCTTGTTCACAAGCTTTTCAATGCTGCAGTTGGTGATACAGTTTGGAATCCCCGAGACAAAAGATGTTACATAAATATCAATGCAAAAGTATTTCAACAGTTTCTCTCACCAACAAAAGCCCCAAGGCTTGCTGCATACTTAGCATAGTTGTTTATTTATTACTTTTACTATTTTTATTATCACTGTTTTAAAAAAGGCAAGTAATACAACATATTAATTACAATTACAGATTCTCTGATGTATTTCCTTTAAGATGGGATCTGAATCCCAATGACTACCTCCCAGTTTGCATAGTTAATTTCTACCTTCTTCCACTTCCTCTGCAGTTTCAGCTGGATATAACCCGATTCCTCCCTTCCTTAAAAGACGATTCAAGTGCTGCTATGTACTGTTAAATAATTGTCACGTTTGGCCCTAAGAATCCCTAAGAATGGCTGGATTTCAGCAGTGAGATAAGCAATTTCTATTTTACTCATAAACACTTGGCATATTTCAAATTAAAATAGTTACCTCAAGAGTTACTTTTAAAATATTTGCACTTAGTGATCCTTATCCCTTCTCTTTTCATTTCTTTCTAGTCCAGATCCCCTGGTCTAACAGGGAGGGAGGGTTATGGAACCCAAAAGTGGTTTTAAGCTACTTAAATACTTCATTAATTCTGGGGCTAGCAGAAGGTCAGTTTAGCTCCTGGGCATTGTGCCAGTGGCATCACCCACCCAGGACAGGGCAGAGTCAGGAGACGGGACCTGCAGATCTGAGCCTGTATGAGCCAGAGGAAAAGACTTCATCCACCAAACTAAGGCTAGGAAGCACAGTTGCTGGATGAAAGGGCAGCAGTTGTAGGAACTGAAGATTTCTGGAGGCAGTTTTTAACTGCGGGTTTGAGAATCATCTGTCATTTCCACAGCCACATCTACCAAACTGGACTGAACCACCTCCAACACAGAAAAAGCCTCAGGGAGGAGATGAAAAGTTTAATTAATTAATGCTTGTAAAATGCTTTGAGACCCTCAGATGGAACACACTAGAGAAGTAGAAAGACTTAATTATTTTTACCATTGATATTATGGGGGGCTAACCACTTCTTATTGAGATACTGTAGTTCTTTCATTGTTTTTGAGTTGGATCTGCTCTTCTGGTATTTGAGACTGAAAAACAGCTGGAGAGAAACAGTGAAATGATAATCTCAAGGATTTCGTTTGTAAAAACATCTTCTCAGGGATACTTGCTCAATGCAGTTGGACAACCTTATGTCAGACCTGCTGTTAAACAGGAATCAGGCTATGGCACAAGCACACCTTAAGCAAGCCACTGAATTGTGCCTTTGTCTCCTGCCACAGCAGTTCTTTTCCCCTTATTTTCCTTTATGTGATTTTGCAACGGGAAACATTGCTATAAACTAAATGGCAGAAAAATACATTATCAGAGCTAACCCCCTGAATAAGCACGAGGAGATATTGGCTAACTTAGCAGGACAGGAAAACAGACTCCAGATCCTTTCACCTCCATGTCACCAGGTCCAGCCCAGCCTAGACTGATAGTTGCAAAAATGCCATTTGACAGCTTTTTGGCACTCCCGACAAAATGAACTGGGCAAGGGAAGGATGGAAAAATCTCAGCCCAAGTCCCACTGGGACAAGTATCAACACTACAAATGGCACAGCTTGCCAGCTCAGAAAAGAGGCCATTGCATTCCTGAGGCACATTACTTCCAGGAGGGCAGGAGGAATAATGTCAGGGCCATGTTAAAGCAACTTGCCTTGTCCTGCATGTACCTTTTAGACTCCAAAATTAACCGAGTGCCTTCCATCAGAAAAATACCCACTTTAAAGAGCAGAGAGAGACAGTGGGTATCAGCCAGACAGGGACAATGTTATTTGCAGGTAGTTTCCTGAAAGTGCCTGCTTTTAGGAGTGCGCCTCAGGAAAGAAATGGGAATTACTGCTAGTAATAATCTGTCATAACTCAGCATTACTAAAATAATTCTGCACCCCAGAACTGTATCCATCCCTAGTTTGTTTGCTGCATGAAGCATAGCTCATTTGGAATACAACAGGGATAGACAGAAGAAGCTGACTCTCAAAGTCACAGTATCTTACATACCCTTGTGTCTTCCCTGTGACATCTGGGCACTACCCTTGTCTTTGACTTATTTTTCCTTATGATACCCTGATGAGGTGCCCCTTCAAGTGTTCTTTAAAATGCTGCAGGCAGCACAGATCTTGCTGCAATTGCACATGTACCTCATGTGAACAAGTCTGGATTTTTTAAACAACTATGTTTGGCATAGCTGTGCGTGAACCATGTGGTTCTGGTACTCTGAAGTAGGGGAGAAAAAGCACAGCAGCTGAAACTTTCTGTTCCCTCACAGTCTGATGGCTGTGTTAGTGTGACACTGTGTCCACACAGTCACAAGGCCCACGTGAAGTACAGTATCTCAAAGTGCAACAGTCGTCATAGGGTATGTGACTACTTCTTCTATTTCTGATGGCAACGCAGGAGCAGTTCAGAACAATGCGAAGAAGCAGTACTGCTGGTATCCCTCAAACAGATTGGGATACTTCTCTCCCAAAGGTGGAATTGGCTCTGGCAGCTAGATCCAAAGCGTAACACTGAGAAAAACTGAGCAGATTTCCCATGAACCAAGAATTCTACTAGTCTCTAGCTGGCGTGTCCTACGACCACGTGGTCCGGCCCCTTTCCCCTCCCATTGCATCCTGCCATCAGACAAGGGGCTCACTGAGAGCTGTTACTGAAAGAACAGAGGTGAGTGTTGCAAAATGATGGAACTAAAACTGAGGGCCAGAATTTGCAGTGAAGCTGCCCTGAACTTTGTCACTTGTAATGACATGATAATCCACGTTCTGACATTCACTATGAAGGCTAAATGAAACAGAGAGAGAAATCAGCTGATCTTTGTCCATGGTTCATTATGGGATCCATATCTGATAAATTATGTGCGTTACATGGATTAGACAGCCCTGTTTTTTTCTATATGTGTAAGACTACAGCAGCAAGACTTCTCTGAAGTTTCTTGGTACTGCACAGGTCCAAACCCAAGCAATTTAGGACTTGCTATTTCCTTGCATCTGTAGTGGTTTGAGTCTGGGATGAAACGGATTTGCTCCTTGTAGGCTGGCAGGATGGCAAAATTCACGGGTTAAAGTTTTGAAGTTCAGTCACAGCAGCAATATTCAGGCTAACCAAAGTGCTGCCTAACGACTGCCATGTCAGATGGGGCAGAAGGAAGGCCCCAGCCCCCTTCCTCCACAGGAGCACCTGGATGGTCACAGCTCTTCTGCTGCCACATGCATGTGCAGGTGTACAACCTGCCCATGACCCAAACCAAACTACAGCTAGACCCCTTTATTAGATGACGAATTGAAGAACAGAGGAAGAGAGACTCATATTCAAATGCTATTTGGACACCTAATGATGCAGATAGATGCCAGCTGGTATTTTCAGAAAATGCTGTTTGGAGCTAAGAGATTGGTAAAAATCTGCCCTAAACCAGTCTACAACCAAACAGAAAATCGCAGGGGTAGAAGACTAGGAGAGATCACGGCAGGAACAGCAAGCTGCTGAGTGTCAGCTGCTCCATAGGAAGCACCTCGGTGCACACTCCTCTCCTTTGATAAGCGTGAGGTAGTGTGAGGCAGCTTGTCCGTCAACGAAAGGGGAATGAACTGTCTCAAGTTTAGTGGGGCATAAAGGAGTGTAAATGGATATGGTGCTGCTAGTCTCTGGATACAAAGACAACTTACAAGCAGAGCATTACAGTTCCTAGAAAGAAACCCAACAAACTCAGAAAATAAAACATTCTGACCTACTTTCAACTCCATTAACCTACTCCTTCCTTAAAAGCCTAAGTAGATACATTCACTTGTTGCTAGGCTCTCAGCAGCAGGATTTGAAGTCGAGGGATTCCAGTTACACTCAGCAAAGAAGCGTGCTGTGGTGCCCTGGATACAAAGACTGCGTCTCACCCCCACCCTTGCAAACAGGAGAACTGATAGCTTGAATGCTTCTGCTGCTCTCAGTTGAGCTCAACTTTTGTGAAAGCCTGTAAGCAGAGCGAGGGATCTCTGAGCATCCAGAACAAAGCCCACTAAACCTTCACGGGTCACAGCTAGGCCCTTCAGAGCTGGGGGCACCACTGAACTTTGGCTAAATCAGACTGACCAGCTCATTGGGAATGAGGATGATAATATGGTAGTGTCTGACTTACCAGGGAGATTGATACGTACTGGATGAAGGTAAGACTAAAAAAAGCAGATGTACTTGACCTTTCTTCCAGGGTCCTCTGAGTACTTTCAACTCACACCCTGTCTGAGAGCACTGGTGACCTGGCCTCAAAGATGGGAAGGCAAGAGGAGATGCACAGGATTTTAACAACAAAGTGTGTTTGTAGTTCCACTAAAGCTGAATCCAGGAAATGTCATTGTTCACAGCATGGGCCATGACCCCCGCAGCCTGCTTTGGAGGCAGTGACCTCTGCCAAACGGTGACAGAACTCAGCTCTTAGGTTCAGCTTAATCCTGACCTGCAGCTCCACCTTTTAGCCCCCGGCTTCCCAAATCGCTTTGACAAGACACTGAACTCCTGACCTACAGAATCCCCTTTTATTCCAGTCCTTATCCCCCTCTGTCTCCATCCATCATTTCATCGCTCTGAGCTCTGCCAAAGCTGCTCACTCTCGATCTGTGACACCCTTCTTATTCTAATATTGAATATTAGTACTAGCAATACCATTCTCACCAGTAAACTCCTCTGTCTGACCATTGACAACACTCTTCAACCCTGACAATATCTCGTTTTGCTAGCTACACTGATCGGTTAAACTACACCCCTCCCAGTCTAAAGTGCCTCCGCTACTGCAATTCAGGGCTCACCCTTCCTCCAGCTGTGTTGATGCACCTCCCTCCTAAGAGGCTTTCAGCACACTTTATTCATAACGGCTACAGACTGCAAAGATGCTGAAACAGGAAGCCAAATGACTGCTGCACGACCTTGGGAATGCAAATTCCATGTGTTTACGAAGTCAAAGCAAGCCATTTCCTTCCCCATTCCCTCCTCCCTCTGCAGGCGTGCAAGCCACAGCTAATGGGAAAACACACAGGCACACACAAAGCTTTGTCGATGCTAATTGCCAGGAGCTGAGGCCCAGTCATCCTGTTGACTAATTTGTCAGCCGCTGCTGACTCAGCAATCTGGGGGGACAGTTTCTCTCAAGCACTCAAGTGCATTGGGAAGTAAATGGCTCTTATTGTTCTTTCCTTCCCCTCGCTCCCCTGTCTGTATTTGTGGACAATTCCTGCCCTGGGCTTGACCTTGGCTGCAGCAGTGACTGGAGGGCTGGGATTGCCATGGCTGGTGGGCCTCTCATTAAACCCTAATGGAAAGAACAGCCTCAATGGTAGTAGGAGAGGGGGGGGAAACATGTGATCTGATCTGAAAATAGCATATGCAGGAGCAGGCCAGGGCAGAGAGGAGAGGGCTGACCTGAATTATGTGTGTTGCGTGGGATAAAGACAAGTGAGATCAACAAACTAGGTGCTGTCTGGAACAAATGGCCCTAAACCTGCCTGAAATATGCAGAACTTCCTCACTGAGGCCTCTGCCCTTTGCTTAAACAGCAGATCTGGGCGTAAGCCCAGGTAAAAGTCCTCTGGTAAAAGGGAGAAACTGCTGCTGGTGAACTGCAGATGACATGGGAAGAGGCGCAGATGTCCCCAAGCTGATGCAGGAGGGCACACGCCTGCAGCCGCTCCATGCAGCAACGTGCAGTTCTAGACAGTCGTGCAACAGGCATCCCACACCCTGGCAACGTAAGGAGCAGGTCATGGAAAAGATTACCTGAAAATGAGAGACAGAGAAAGCAGAGGAAGAGACAAAGGACAGGGCCCTGTGGAATTACCGTTTCCCCGGATGGTTCATAGAGAATGGTGCCCCAAAGGGACACCCATATAGCACATGCACATCTACCCCAATGTGCAGCTGCCAAAAACATTGACATCTCCTCATTGCACCACAGCTGCATGAGCCCATGCATAGCTCTAGAGAGCACGCACCTGCATGGAGGGAGAAACACTGCCACGCACTAACAGATAGCCCTCATGCACCCATTTATTTGTACATGGGGCTTCTGTATAGGCATACTGGTGTGGCGTATCTCTGTCCCAAGCGTACCCATTAGTGTGCCCAGCTCCACCCATGGGCCTGACTCAGTCCATCCCTGACTAGTTCTGCCAGTACTCTGAACCTTTGACTCAGCTGACAGCAGCAGAGCTGAATCCTTTCTTGGAGACTGGCAAGCAGAGCGCATTTCTGCAGTCACTGCGGAGAGAGCACTATGCATGCATAATACTTGTTGGCAGAACGCTACAGCCAGGGATGCTGTTGGAGTTTCGTCTGGAGCTGATTAAATAATTCATTATCAATAATATTGTGAATTTTGGCAATATTTTCACTGAATAAATATTCACAAATACGTTTCCATTATTTAGCCAGCTTTGGCTCTGTCCCATTCCATTTAATATGCAGCTATATCAGACTTTGCTCCCAGGTAGGAAAATAAACCGGATCCTGTAAGATGCGTGGATACCAGTGAGTTTTAGCCAGTTTTGCAATCAGCAGGTGGCATTTATCTAATCGTCTCTTTGTAAGACAGAGCTTTGCTATGCAATGTTTTTCTAACCAGTCTGAGAATCCCAAAGGTGTTTATTAAGAGGCCTTGGCATGTACAACTTCTGTCTGTGCATTTTCTTTAAATTCTTTGGTTTGTAGCTTCTCAGAAATAGTGATTTTGCTCTTTTTCACTTTGATCTGTATGTGCTGCTGATTGTAAACAGACTATTTTGAAAAAATTACTCTTCTTTTGGAGAGTATCCTGCATGTCAATAACATGAGTGGGTCCTCTGAAGATAGCAGGCATGTTTCTCTCAGGGTCATTGTTTTGAGAAATCCCTAGAAAACAATCCTCCTTCTATCTTTCTCCCGCTGCCAAACCAGATATGAAGTAAAACTTTGGAGGATAGTCCTGCGCTTTCTTCTAAACATCCTCAGTATAGCCTGCTCTGTCCTTGACTTGCAGAAGTCTAGATCGTTGTTGGGCTGTTAAAGAATTTGCTTTTATTCCAGGCTTTCTGAAGTTTACCCTCTCCACCTCTTTCTGTCCATCTCAGTTTAGTTACAAATCTCTGTTCTCCTGGGAATTTCTCTGCTCTGCTAGTGAGTCTGCATCCTTTTATATGGCTCATAAAGAGCTCACAGACTCCTGAGAGGTTCAGAAGTCTGTAATGAATAACTCAAAAAATAATCATTCAGCTGCATAAAAATACTGAGAGGCTCTAATTTCTATTGAGGACAAATCACAGAAATGTGGCCCTTCTAAGCCAAACCCATTTTGAAATAGGCTATTCCAACAAATCACTGGAAGACTTTTTCAGAGATAAAAACCTTCTCACTTTCCAGACATCTCCTTTATTAAATGCCTCACCCAGATCATTGCAATCTCTCCATATTAGGCATAATACCAAACACTGAAATATATCAGATAGATAGAAAGAAGAGAGTGATGAAGTCAGGATCTGAATTGTTACAGAAAATTACTTTATAATGTTAAATTGGATTCATGGCCTCAGTCCCATAGAAGGGGATATTTATCACAGAGAGAGGCAGACCCTTAGTCGTGGCTATACTCTATGTATGTGTTAAGTCCAAGAATAGAGCTGGCCTTAAACCACCTTTGGTGTCACTAGTATTGGGGTGCTGGGTTCTCTGATGTAAATTAGAGCAGCTCAGTGAGTCTCGCTAGAAGAGATGTTGTCAATCAGTCACACATAGGCAAGTCCCTTTACACTGGATGGGTTCACATAGCCTGGCAGTAAGACATGTGCCACAGCACTTCTCTCTGTCTGGAGGAGTGACATTCTCCAGAAGTCAGTCAAGGGCCTGGGCTAAGGACCCATCTATTCACTGTGCCAGCACTGCAACCTGCACCTCCTCCACCAGCTTCAGAGGGTGAAAGCAATAAGCTCCTTGCACTGCTCTGTAAATCAAGGGCTAGAGCAGACCAAACCTGGACTATCTTTTATTCCTACTGCAAAATGTGTTCCAGTTTTCCAAATAAATGTTAGCTTTTTTTTTTTTTTTCCTGAGAACGGAGGATGTTTGTCTAATGCATGAAGAACTCATGGAAAAGGAAAACCCTGCCTTTTTAAATTTAATGCAGGTACTTTCATTTTATCTGTGAAAGAAAATAGCTTCTTCAGTCATCAGCTTCTCATGTGGAAATTATGATTGCTATAAAAAATTTGAAGCCCAACAGAAAGAGATAAGGACATGACCCTGAAATGCTGCAGTCTCATTCTCATTCTCCCTCTCTTTTTTCTTCCCTTTTTCTATCCTTTGCCTCCAACACTGTGTTACTTTCTCTTTAGTAGGAATCAAGGATTTCAGTAACACAAATTTTAGCACAAAAGACATCTGTAAAAGCTGGGTAGTTTGGATCCAGGGCTCTATTCTATACCTCCCACTTAGCTTCTATTTTAGCTGCTGATGATATATCCTTCAATCTCGGCATGGGATTAGGCACACAGGTTACCAGACGATTCTCTCCACTCAGTATAAAACTGCATCACTGGGTTCCCACCCCTTTTCTTCTTCCACTTGAGTGAGTTGCAACCTTTCCATTCTCCTTTTCTCACTTGTGATAGCTTATCCCATAAGACCTAAGTAGTGCATTTTCCCCTTCCCCTGGCTGAGGAATGAGGTTGCTAAATGATATTCATAGGTCCCATTCTGCTCTGTGACTGTGTAAAATTAAAGGCCTTTCCTGTCTGAAGAGGTTTACAAAATCTGGGAGTTCCGCTGCTGTTGTCACCATGCCTAGGCAAATCTTGGGAATCACAGGCAATAGCAAACCAGGCCCAGCTCTGCATAAGGGACTTTTCTGAAGGTAGGAAGAGGAGCCAGTATAACTCCTGCAGATTTAGGAGACAAGCAGGCAGCTTCTCATGAAAGAAAACAAGCAGTTTCACTGGAAAATACAAAGGCACTGGGCTTCACGGTCCCCTTTTCAGTACCTTGGTGTGAAGAGAGAATCCCTCAGTCTCTCCTGCCACTTCCCGAAGGGGCCCCAATGAATCACTAAAGAGTAATGCAAGACACTTCTCCTTTGGGTGACTATGCTTTTGGTAGTGCAATGCTGGGGAAGGCTGAAGGGTCAGTGGGAAACTCCCATGTGGCCCCACTCCTGGGTGGCAGCACTGAGGCAGGGACAGCCAAGCGGCACTGCAGAACTGACTCATTTGTTCTACACCACCAACCAGCAGCATTTTGGAGGAACTCATCTAGGAACAGTATCTAGGCAATAAATCAACATTAAAACATGGTCTACATTGGTCCTTAAAGCCCCTTTCCCCCTCAGTTCTCTCTGAGGGATGGTTTTTTTCCTCCTGATTTTGTCTTCCCCTCTTGCTACCCTCCCTGTGTTCCCGTCTGGCCTGCTCTCTGTGGGACCTTGGACACCCTCTCACTGCCTCTGATTTACCATCTGGGGTTAGTAACACCAACCTCCATCCCATAGGGATGGGCTTGCGGGGGTGATAGTTGGTGAATTCATGTCTATAAGCACTTTGAGGTCCTCTTATGGCCTCATTAGAGAACAGATGACTATTTTGATTGCTGCTCTCTCTTACACAGGCCACTTCCGCTCGCTCGGGTCAGCGTGATGCCCTGCCTAAGGCTCTTGTGTCCTTTATACGGGGACGTGATGGCTCCTGGGCAGAGCCTTCATCACCCAGGTTATTTCTGTATCAGAGTTCCTGCACGCTAGGCTCCGTAAATCCGATGCAATCCAGGAAGAGGTGATTCCTCCTCTGCCCTGCTCACAGCAGGTTGTCACCTACTCCGTGAACTGGGCCAGACGCTGTACTGCAGCTCTGCTTTTACTTGGGGAATTACAGGCTAAGATGGTTCCTCCTTCCCATCCCCCATATCTCCAGCCATAAAAAAAAGCAAATGCTTGTGAGCTAATCCAGTGCAGAGACTTTATTAAATAAACACAACTAGTACTGGTGGCTTGTTTGTTTGGGGTTGCTTTTTTTTGCATTTGCTATTTTTGGAAAGCTAATCCTCTGGAGTTCACCCAGCGATTTCAGTCACCTCCAAATAACACTTACTAATAATCTTAATAAATCCATCTCCTAAGCAGCAGCCACTACTGCCTGGCACTGAAGTACACAGAACACCTCAGCAGCTCTGCTTCAACTGACACCCTTGTTTATCTTGATCGTAAATGAAATGGAGCACTCCATGCATTCTCAGATCTCCCCGAATGGCTCCTTTGGGCAGTGTGACTGAGCACATCAGTGAAGGAGAAGACGGTCAGGAGGATGTGACTTGCAGGCTTCCTCTCTTCTTCGGCGCCGCTCCAAACCAGCTGCTGAGCACTTCTCACAAGGCTGCTCATATCTGGGGTAAGACACCCCTATTAGATCTACATGTAGCCATAAACACAGAGAATTTACTTCATTTCTATGGAAAAATTAATGATCCTTATCAAAATAATGGTCCTAATCAAAGCAGGGGGACTTGGGGACATATTCTCCACATTTTTGATGCCCAGTCAGGTACTCATGGCAGGAGATGGGGTGTCAGGACATAGAGATATTGTTCTCACCTATTTCTTTGACTTTGTGTGTGAAGTCAGGACAAGTCATAAAAGCAGAGATCCATCAAGCACCAAGAATGGATCATGCGTCCCAGTACAAAATTGCAAACCTAACTCCTCCTAAGTTGCGCAGTCTAATTTAGAGTCCCTGAAAACTATACAGGGCTCTTGATTTTA
Source organism: Rhinoptilus africanus (assembly GCA_013400135.1). Lineage (NCBI taxonomy): Eukaryota > Metazoa > Chordata > Aves > Charadriiformes > Glareolidae > Rhinoptilus > Rhinoptilus africanus. Next base: position 2,095,978 of record VXBO01013207.1, read on the forward strand.
GCAGTGTATTTCCCCCAATGCTTGCAGACTCTCATGCATTATGGCAATGAGGAGCTCAGTGCTGATCTCACGCTGAACATGCTTCCTCCACTTTGCTCCCGAAGAACTTCTAACTGGTACGCGAGTACCCATCAAATGAGCCTTCACACAGAGACTCCTTCAATAAGAGTCTCTGTTTCCTTCAAAACAACTCTGTAAGAGGCACTGCTCTGCTCAAGTATTATTAACCCCTGGTGTTACTGGCAGGAAAATTAAAGCTCAGTGTGAAATGACTAGTTTAAAGCAGACAGACCAGTGGCAAATTAGGTACCAATATGGAAAAAGGACTGGAGATTTCTTGCATGTAGATTCTCAGTTTGCACAGACAGACCCCTTTGAAGTTCGTTAGTTTAATGATTTAATCACAGCTTATTATATACTCTGAAATATCTGGATGACAGACATTATGCATATTACCACTTTAACTTGTCTGTATGCCTCATTTAGAGTGGTTGACACTAAAGGCAGCTTGCTTATTGTGCCACTGGTGAAATCCAATGCTTGCTACAGTCTGGCTCCACTTTTTCTGACTGGTTTTTATATTCTCTGTTTCTCAAGGGGAGGAAGCTCTTGGGAAAGATGCCAGGGTCTTGGCCTTGATAACGTTAATTGAAAAGTGAGGCAGTTCCAAACCTCCACCAACAGAAACTGATAGAGAAGTTTGTACCACTGATGCCCTGTAATACTGGAACTGACATGGCAGGGGCTGGGCAGAAAGAGAGAATCCTATTTCTAATACAAGCTCATCCTTACTTACTGCCATCTCTTCAGAGTCAAGGCAAGGTTAAGCCAAACACTAAGAGAATTAAGAGGTTTGCAGTTTTTATCCTACATTAACCATTTGGCCTCACCCCTCCAAGCACCCGATTAGGATTTTATCAGCTAAACCTTATTCCAAGACCCTTGTGAGCCGTAGTGGAACTACAGATTTTGGGGAGCTTATTTTTGTTATGCTTCCCTGTGTTGTGCTCTCTGAGATCCTGAGTGCTATAGGCAGGGGCCAAATGAAGGGGACAGACACTAAACGAAACTGCCTACAGGAATTTGCTGTGTTGAGGCCCACTATGAGTTAAAAAAAAAAGGAAGAAAAGAAAGAGAAGACTGTACAAGAAACACGCTATGAAAAGGGGCCTGGCTGTTTGTGCAGGCAGGATAGATTACATTTAAAACATTTCTTATGGGAGCAAGAGTTTGCAGTCTGATGGGAGAAAAGGTAGAGAAAAGAAAAGAAATTACTGGGAAGACAAGACAGAAGACAGTAGATAAAAGAGAGAGGAAGGAAAAGAAACAGCCTTATTTTCTTCTTCATTCATATTTCAGAATCACAAAGCCCTTTGTTGAGTAAGACATAAACAAAGCATGACCTATCCCTACATTTCTTTTCCCCTTAGTGTACAGTTAAACTAAAATTCATCTGTGCACAGAAAGAAATGCAACTCCTACACTTAAAAGGAAAAAGACAGAGCAATGCAGACACAGAATGACAAATATGGAGACACACAGATACATATGGGCATACAGCCACAGATACACAGCGCACACAGACATGAAAAAGAAACACGACAATACCCATGCGCATGCAACAGATCCCCTCCAGGCATCGTGAATAAGAGCAGCAATAAAATCCTTCTATTACTAGCATTTTGCACTACCAGACCAGCTTCACTTGTAAAGCAAACAAAAAGCTTCTTCTTGTCAGAGCTGTGCTCCCTGTGCCTGCCAGCCCGGCATGGCAGCGTGCAAAGGCTGCCACACTCTCTCCCTCTTCCACCAGCCTTGAGTGCAGACACCCAGCTCAGCCAAGGTCTGCCTTTGCTCTCAGAACTTTTTATGCGGTACTAAAAAACTCAGCAAGTTTCATATGGTTAAAAGGCTGAAATCACTGCCTCTGACTAATCTTCATTTTCTATTTAAGCTCCCCTTCCCCCCTCCCCCCCCCATCCTTTTCTGATTGCGTGCTGATTACAGTCAGCACTGCAAGGCACAAAAGCAGACTGTATTTTAGCTATGTGTACATGACTGTACAATCCCCCGACCAGACCAATGTGTGCTTTTCTCGATGACAACGTTGACACAGATCCCGAGTGTCGGGTGGCAAAAGCTGCAGTCAGTTTCCCATAAGTCTATTTCTGGTGCAATGCAAGTGCATAAGCGTGGGGCTGGATGTATATTTAACTCCACATGTTTTAATCCAAAGAGGTCAGGAAATAAGAGCATGAATGCTCTTGTTGTGGCAGATGGGAATGTGTTGGATTGCCTACATTGTCAGGCAAGGGGCCCTGGGCCTGGAGGTAGTGCTGACATCATTGTCTCTCTCTGGGTTTTGCCTGGAGCTGCAGACAGAGAAAGCTGTGCAGGCAGTAACCCTTTCCTGCCCGAGCTCCCATGTAGCCCGCTCTTCCACAATCTCCTCTTTGTCACTGTTTCTGCAGTCCCAGCCAGCGCAGCCTTCAAAGAAAAGTGCTTTGGGCCTGCTTAGGCTGTGATAGTTCCCTTCCAAAAGAAATAAATTGTATCAGCTCTTGGGGAAAAAGGTTAAATGTAACGGGAGTGTGTCACGTTGGCAGTGGAAAAACACAAGCCCCGAAAGAAAGCCTTGGCATTTATCGTTCAAATACACAGATAGGAGTGCACAAGGACACAGACCTTCTGCTATAAACACCCAAACCTAAGTAAACCTAGGAACTACATAAAAACTTGACATTTAAATACCCTTGACTCAAGGCAATTGTATAAACCCAGTAAAAGGAATGGGCTCCAGCCTCTGCATCTTCAGCGCTTCCAGTGGTTTTCCTTCAAGTAATGGCTGAGGCGCAACTCGCCCAGCTATCGCTCTGCTCTGCCCCAGAGGCACTCCTGTTTCCGACCTCCTCATGCTCCTCTCTCCCCAGCCACACAGCCCGTCCCCAGCACCTCAGCAGGTACCCACAGTGTCACAGGAGTTAAACAGCCACAGCTTCCAGGGCACTCAGCACAGCAGAAGATCAAGTGTTAGGCCGGCAGAGAGGCAATGCCAAGGGAGTACGCAAAATAAATCCTATCAATCAAAAAAATCAGAGCACACATAAATATCTCTGTGATCCCATGCGTTGCTCCATGGCTTTTAGGCTCTCTGACAGTTATCTCCACTGTCCAGACTGATACAACAGCAATTTGGAGAATTTGAACCAGCAACACCCATTCGGTAGCTCTTGGGAATCTTTAAAAGCCCCTTTTCCTTGTACATCAGCCCTTTTCTTCACCATTCTTCTCTGTGGTGGCATGGAAACAAGCCATGAAAAAAAGGATTTTGCAGGAAAACAATTTGATTCTGTATTTGCACTTTTCCACAGATAGCAATCCCCTAATGATTTGGGGTCATTTTCTCTTGCCTGTTCTTTTTAATTCTAGCAACATAAAAAAGATCCTTAAAAAAATACTTGCTCTCTGTTCAAATAACAGAGAGAGACTAACTCCCCTTGCCCCAGTAATGCCAGAGAATCCCACAAAGCACAGTGACCTCTCCTTCACTCCCCCCTGTTCTGCCCAGGGATTACAGCAGTCTCAATACAGGCTTGTCCATGCATGGGCTGTGATTCCCAGCCACTGCAAGATCTTTTATGAACGTAATTTCATCCTTATTCACATTTCCTGACTTCTCTGTATTCCCATCAGGCTTTTGATGTAAAGTAACCGACATGGTTAACTCTTCGGAGCAGGGTTTTCGCATTTTCACTTATCTGTAGATGACCCTAGAGCAATACTGTGTTATAAAAGAAATAATAATTTGTGGTGTGTATGTGTGTATGTGCACTGAACTGCAGAGGGTATTATGAGGAAGAAGTCAACAGTGGTTTGAAATACAACATATTTAGGGGTTTTGTAGCAAGATTTGTGAAATCGGGAAATGAGACAGATTCTCAGTCTCACCTGCAGCTCCTCTGCAGTATTAATTAACCACTGCCTGAACTCAGGGCTATGCATTCACTCTTCACACACACAACCTCCTCAGGTCCACACGGGAAGAAAGGCAAAGGCAGAGCATGTGCTGCTATCTGCTCTCTGGGCAGCATTGCTGCTGGGACTGCGGCAACAAACACTGTTCAGATGTAGTACATCACTTTGGCTCCTTGCGCTCTGCTGGCATCCACGTTAGCCCGCAGGTAGGTCAGAATTAGAGGAGTAAAAAAGTAAAGTGGGGAGTGCTTTCTGCCCCTGTTCTCCTAAGCTCCAGCAAATGCAAATTCAGCTCATCTTGAACTCTGTTCCCATCTGTTTAATTTGTTGTTGAGTGACATTTATATGACTGTATCCAATGAATGAATCCAACATTTTCTGCAACACACGATTTGGTGACACAAAAGTACATATCAGGTGCTTGTATGGATATTTACATATTGATAATATATGTGTACTGAGAACGACTGTGGTTTGAATATATAATACAGATATGTCCAAATCCCCTGGGTGTCTTCTCCAGTGCAGCAGACAGCCCCAAGGCCTCTGATGGTGCCTGGTCCATAAGGTAGGAGAGACTTTAGCAGGTCTGCCTCTTAGCAAGACTCATTTGAGCACAAGGGTCTTGTGCCTGCACATCCTCTGGCTGAAGCACAGCACCATGGCCTCTCTCCACACCCTGTACCAGGCAGATCCCATGAAGATAACTATTGACTGTCCACATTCAGTACCTCAGGTGATGGAGTAGAAGACAGGCCATTAGGATGTGTTAAGAGTGCCTTGGCTGCAAAATAGTGTGAGGCAGGAAACAATAGTGTTAGTCTTGCACTGTAGTCTTGGTGTCTGACTTGATAGGTCTCCATTAGGTGGCATTGGCAAAACCTTGTAAACCTTAGGGATCCCCTGTCAGCTACAAAAAAAAGCTCTGTGGTGACTGTGAACTCAAAAGTCTTCCTCTCTAAGGTCCTGTCTTAAGTAATTCAACACATACCACTCCACAAACCTTGGGTTGGGCTGCAGACCAGGCCAGCCTGATTCAGTTGCCTTCCTTTATCTGCTGCCACTAGAAGAGTTTAACCCATTCCCCGGGCTCAGAGCAGAGAGCAGGGAGCCACACACAGCCCCGGTGAGTCAGCAGTCGGGAAAACATAGCACCCCGACATGCTCAGTGTCTCCCCTGCTCTGGGGGTATGAGAGGAAACCCACCGTTCTCGCAGAGTGGATGGGCATGGGGCCACGGCTTGTGCGAATGTTTCGGTAGTTTGCCTTAATTTGTATGGTGCGAGTTTATTCGTGTGTGAATCTACACGCATAAAAGCAAGGAGCAGTTTCTGCTGGGATCTCCAGAGGGATTTTTTTTGCTAGGAAAGGGTTAACTGGAGTGCCCTTGCTGAGCTCCAGGTCTCCTTGCATTCCAGGGTAAATGGTGTTTTGCAGAGCCCGGTTACCTATGGCAACAGCGGAGAGGAATATTGCAGGCGAATCTTCTGAATCACAGGATTTACAGCCCATATGTTTATTCTGCAGTGAAACACTTCCAGCCCTGCTTCTGATGTGAGCTGGGAACCGCGAGAGGGCTTTGCAGAGCCATTTAAAAGGCAATGTGAGCTGGAAGCAAGGCATTTTTAATCAAAGGCCAGGTTCAAAAAAGAAAAACGCAGCAGAATCAGAGGAGCCTCCAGAATGAGCTCTACTGTCACGAAGCATACCTGTAGTCACACGCCGCCGCCATTAATAATCTCCACACAATTTCGTGGCTACAATAATAAATAACTCCTCGAATTTCTAAGCCTCAAGACTCAGCTCTTGCACAGCCAGCCTGGGCAAATCAGCTACACGAGGTGGCTCAGAAGCCGGCACAGCCACGGCACTGTCCCCTTGGCCACAGCGGGCTCTCCAGGGCCTAAAGGCATCATGTTCCCCCTTGAGCAATACCGGGACAGGGTACTGCCCCTGGGCAGCAAGTGTAAATTAAAGCATCTGCTGTTTTCTGACGTGTGCATGTACTATAGACTTACAGATCATTCTATGGATGCTTTTTGTTATGGCTTTATAAAAATTTGAATAGGATTTTTTTAAATGATCACGACTGGAGAGAGTGCTTTAAGCCTGCTAAGTATATTTATGGCATCATTTGGGGAAAAAAAAAAAAGAGTAGAAATACAAGCTTTTACATATAATTTTGAAATACCAATGGCTTCGCTGAACTAACTGCATCTCAAGTCATCCCTTCTGAGAAAATAAGCAGTTCCAGGCCTGGCTAAGCTGTGGCGGGGAGATCATCTGGGAATTCAGGAAGCTAACGGCACAAGCCAAGGAGCTGTGGTTGAATGCTTGAGCAAAGATTCATTTCACCTAACTCTAACCCTCCGAAAGTCAGGAATCTGGTCTCGGCTCCCTCTGTAGTCAGCAGAGATAAATCCAATTGTTCAAAGACAACTCATCACACCTAAAAGAAGTGCCTGCACGGCTGAGTGTGTGCATGCAGGTGCATCTCATGGTACTGGAAACAGTAATGTGATCCTGATACAGGCTGAGGGCAGGTCACTGTAAACACAGCTAGACAGACACATCAGACTAAATTCACGTGGAAGCGTCCAATTTATACCCTTCTCCCTGGAACTTGAAAGCTCCCATATGTGGCTACTTCTTTACTAAGAAATTTGTGATGTATGCTACGTATTAATCTACTCATCTTAAACCTTGAAAGGAAAATACTATTCTAGCTAAATGAAGAGCTGGATGTTTTGCAGGAGTCTGCTGCTCATTTTTGAAAGCACAGAGGCAGGTCATTGCAAACTGTACTTGCTGTAACCTAGGAGGAATTTGCCTTGCTGATAAATATTTAACAATCACGAAGGACTGATCTGCGATGCCTTGTATGGACACCCTTTCAATGGGTTCAAAGCAGTACATGCCATTTTTCAGCAGTGCAGTTCCAAATATGCATTTGTTTCAGAAAGGGAAAGGGAAAGCAAAAATAAGATAAAAAACAGTTGAATCACAGTGCTTCTGTGTGAGCCCTCAGAATTCAGAAACGGGCAGATCTGTTTAACTCAGATTTTTGTTCCATTTGGCTAATAAGAAAACATTTACTTCTTCCTACTATTTTTCTTTCCCTCAATTTAGAAAAGAAAACAGAATCCGAGTTTATTGATCCAGTGAAATTTATTTGGGAAATTGCTTTGAAGCCATGGATTAAGATAAACAGTAATTCATAATGTATGTAGCAAATGATCATGCAAATCACAGAAAAGGAGAGAGAGGAGGAGAGTGGGAGGAAGAATTCACCCCTTAGATGGAAAATGAATGGGTCTTTAAAACAGGAGAACTGGCAGGGTATCTGCCTGCCTATCTGTACACTGCTTTTTTAATGCACCCATTTATTGTACACAACCATCAAATACAAAATTAAAACTTGAATGTGATTTGCCTATTCATCATTCCCAGGTTCAGCTTTTTTGTTTGTTTGGGGGTTGAATTCAAGTTCTTGTTACAGTAGGGAGATCTGAGAGGCAGTGGGGTTTGCATTATGCAGTGAAATCACTCAGATTTTGGTCAAATGGACGGAGGGGGTCTTTCTTTTCCCCTACAAATCAATCCCAGAATTTGCCTCGCTTCTGGCTGAGGTTGTAAGGTTTCAAAAAAAGAACCAGCAATTCTGCTGGCAAGAGGAATTTTGCGTGGTTGAAGAACGGAGAGTAAAAGCAATCTTTCCCGCAAGCGTGTGTGTGCGCGCGTGTGTTCGTTTCTCATTCTCCACCATTTCCTGAAAACAGGGCTTGGGGAAAAAGCACACAGACACATAACATTTTTCCATTAGCAGAGCAAGCGGGGGAAGGTAATGGGTTGGGGGGAGGGGGTGGTAATCAGAGATCTGCTTAGTCTTCATAGAAAGAAAAATGCCTGGGCGCCTGCTTTGCCATAAATTGCATCTGGTGGTTGGAGCTACAGCAAGTTATTAAAGCAACTGCATTAAAGTCATAATTCAGCAGGTCAGCAGCACGCTCTCCAACCCCTCCTCCATCATCCTTCCCAGCTCCATTTTCTGAGGGACCAAACATCAGTGTTCAGAATCAGCTCCTGCTGCCACACTTGGTGGCCTTTTTCCCTGGGAGGGGAGGGAGAGGGGAGGAAGAGCAGTCGAGCTCACACTACTGAGGTAATTTGCTTTGCAGAGTCACAGGAAAATGGTGCTGCCCACCCAGGCCTGGCGATATCGGAGAAATCCAGCTTCACAAATTTAGCCTTCCCCACACAGCAGCAGGGTGACTCCCTGGCTCCAGGCCCCCTCGTGCTCCATAAATCCTTCTCCGGCTTCCTCACTGGGCTGGGAGAGGCAAGGGGGAAAAGCGAGATGTCGGCATACTTTGGGGATGGGGTTGAAGGCAGAGGAATATATGCTGCTCGTGCCCGATCGGACAGAGGGACGGGAATGGAAACTGCATCCCACAAAGCCCAAGATGGACGCCGGAGCGGCCGGAGCAGGGGCTGTAAACAGCCAGCTTAGCGGAAAGCTCTCACTATTGAGGTCAGAAGCTGGCTTGGAGGAGGCAACATTTTGTGTCCATGTATTTGAGCAGCTCCCTGCCTCACTGCTACGATGAAAGCTCCTTTCAGATAATAGCTTCCATTTTATTTTCCTTTACAAAAAAACAGGCACATACAACAGTAGTGCTAAAAGGTTCAGAAGTCCCCAGCAGCTTTTCTGATAACAAGCTTGTGCATGTGTGATTAAAAAAAGACTTATAGGGGAAAAACCCACAAACCCCAAAACTAAAGGAAAAGCAGATTTTCACCTCAGCCTCACAGAATCCTCTAAAAGTGGTGATTTATTAAAAATCAAGGGCCTTTTTTTTAAGTCAATCACCTTGCAAATATCCTTCTAAGCATCCTCAAATGCGGAATGTCATCATAATTGGGGTTTGGTCACTTTTTGTGTATGTGACCCGTTTCTCCTCTTTCCAAGGGGACAGAGGTGCCCTGGAATCACTTTTGCACCCTCGGAAAATGCTCTGGGGCTCTGTTTTTACTGGCCTGGCTGTGAGGAGCACAGCAGGCCACAGGGCGCCTTCCTTTCTTAGGATGCTAAATATTTCCTTAATGAATCTAAGGAGGAACACTGAAGCTGAAACTGCTGAGATGACAAGTAGGCCTATGAGGTCACCCAGCGATGCCAGCTCAAGCCAGCTCAAGAAAAATGCCAGGTTTTCAATGCATGTTCATGGATGTGGGCCAGGAAAACAGCACACAAGAGGGAAAAAGCATGCACACCACTATTCCCTTAGCAGCAAAGATTCCTTGCTTAAAACAGACATGCAAATGTGTATTTTTTCTGCAGATTACATGTGTTACAGACACTCTGATTTTTCCTTCTGTTTTTCACTAGCAGTATAAATAAGTACCTCGCAGAGACTCCAGCAGAACACTGGGGGATGGGTTTCTTCTGCTACTCAGGCTCCACAAAATTGTCACGCAGCTCCCTTGACGCACAGCCACCCTTAAGAATCACGACTATGGAGAAGAAGTAGAACATGCCACCGCCTTCTGGGTCAGGGTTTTTTATTCCCATTGAGATTTTATTATAGGCTTGAGATCCTCTGAGAATTAAATCCGCTGCTTGTCTACAGAACAGATAATGGCAGGGCAAGCTTCCCACATCACTGCCTCCTGCCAATGCGGCTCAGCCCTGACCTGGCTACCATTCATGACTGGACAGAGTAGAGTTCATTCTCTGTATCTCATTCATAGCTGCTGGCCTTTGCAAACAAGGAGGAATTTAGAATCCAATTTGATTTTTTTTTTTTTCAGAAGAGAAACCAACCAGCAAACCAAGCAGGAACTGAGCTGTGAGCCACTAAAATAATTTCGAATAGATTTCCTGTATACAATGTGGATGGCGACAACTTTTGAGCACTAGTGACCCAAAGAAATTAAAGAATGAATAAGGCAAAATTAAAATGTGAGCAATCCCGTACCCACACAGAGCTGCTCCAGGCTTTGTGTGTGTGGCATTTGGCGGGGCCACTTTGGAAAGGAAACACTTTTGTCACCGCAGCCTCGCTCTCTAGCATTTACTGGTGCAGTACATTTTTGTAGCTGCAGTGAGCTAAGCATACAAGAAAAGTAAACATGTCATGGGAGAGTTTGTATGGCTGAAAGCTCGTCTATATTTCACAAGACTAAAAAGTTGAAAAAAGATACTGCCTCTGCCTGCAAACCTCGCCTCTCAATAGCTTGCCCCTCATTCATGTTTGTGCTTTTGAGAACGCAGCAGTTCAGATGAGCGCTAGGCATTACAGCTGTGATTGCGGTATTTATTATTCCGGATACCACAGCAATGAGACAGACATTCCTATGTGAGGTCTACGATTTTCCCCCAAATGTGAGGATATTAGTCAAGCTCACATCACAACGTGAAAAGAGTAATCCGCCGTATTTCCAGTGTTATTTCCAGCAACAAGGGGGCAGCAGGGAGCCTCGAGCAGAGCTCGGAATCCAGCAAGAGCAGACGGGCTGCAGCTCCTTATTTCCAGCCTCCCTCGGGCAGTGATGGAGGAAAGCCCACTCCTTCCTTGAGGAGTGCATGATACAGTCAAACCCGAGGAGAATACATGGGGTCTCACTGTGTTTCTCAAGCAGAAGGACTGGGAGTGTCCTGCTAGGTCTCTTCAGTATATCTCATACTCATTTCTAAAAAATCTGACAGTACAAATCATCTTTCTTCATCTAGCCTTTATGCTGTTTCAGTGGACTCCTAAAGGACAAGCCAGGCTCCTCAGGATTTAGACTGTAAAGAAGTCAGTTGCTGATCTTTCACCTATAGGAATTTACTTTGTCTCACAATTCAAGTGGGTTTTGGGGTAGAACCACCATTTTGAACCTGCAGGTGCACCTGCACCAGTATGACAGAAGAACCACAAACGTAATTTCATTTTCTACAGGATTCACCACAGGGAGTATCCCTAGCGAATTCTCACCCCTCTGGCTGCAGGGGTGCTTGCTATCCACTTTCCTTGCAGCCAGGTGTACAGAAATCCACCCATGGCCATCTCTCTATGTCCTCCCCTGAAATGCTGCACAGAGAAACTACTTGTGAAATGTCCCTGGCATTTTGGAAGCATTTAGTGCGCACAGCTGCAAAAAACTACTTGCAGGGGCATTTTAGACATGCTCGGGAAATGCATAAATGAAAGGCAGCATGTGTTTATCCCTACTGTTCAGACAAAAATGTAGAGTAATATTCAAGAAGAAATTTGAGGGCAGCTTTACTGAGCAAACTATGGTTTAGCCAGATCTAGAGCTGCTGCCCTTCCCCGCAACAGGGCTTCTCACTAAATCACAGCAGCTGTCCCTCCAGCGCCAGCAGCAGCCAGGAACACAAGGAACCATTTTTTCTCTTTCCAATGCGGAAGCAACACAGGAAAGTCACAGAGCAGCACTGAGTCAGGGCTCTGCGGCACAGTAAATTTCTGAGGCTGCCTGGTATTCTAGGCACATCCTTACGGCAATAAACTCCTCAGCATCATATCCTAGCCAGGAGAGAATCTGGAGCAGCTAAAAATACAGCCCCTGCATCTCAAAAGTGTGCACACAGCAAACTGCTGCCTGTAACCTCCACACCCTCCTCTCCCAGCACACACACCCAGGGCAGGTGGTGATCAGCCCCAGACCCCAAGGCAAGGAGGAGAGGGAGCATGATATGTGGTGATGGGCATTACACACAAATTGAGGAATAAACCTGGGCATCTGGTAGGAAGGAGAGCTTCTCCTTGCCTGGCACATAAGAAAAGACAGGTGGGGTCTGCATCGCCTGGGTTTTTAAGGGGTGATTATTTCTCATTTTGCTTTGCATAGTGAAACACCCCAAAGATTCTGGCATTAGCAGGCACTATAAATCTCGAGGACACCACAGCTGTGACTGGATTATTTATAGCTCTGCTTTTACATTACCAGCTCCAAAACATCACACAAAGAGGAAGGTAATGAAATCTCCACCTCTCCAGCCGTTGCTCTCTAATCTGAAACGGCATTTCCAGGAGCCATTTTCACTCAACCAGGGAGTCTAGGAACAAACACGTTCTCACCCTCCCACTCACTGTCAGACAGCCCCACAACTGGCACGCACGTACACAATCACACACACATTCATTCTCTACATTTCTCAGCGAGAGATACAAAAAGTCTCATGCATTTGCAGTTTATCACATGCAAACATACACATCTCTTCCCTTTCAGTCACGCAAATACCCAATCGCAAGCGCATTCTGGGTTAAATTCTATTTTCACTTATGCTATGCAAATATAAAAGCTGAATACTTCCATTAAGATAACAGATTTACAACTGTGTAACTGAGATCAGAATATGGTGCTGACTCTCTCATACATAAATTTCCATAGTTGCTCCTGAATTTGTCTTTTTCCTCAGACGCCTCTCTGTGCATTAATCATTCAACATTTAAATCAGCCATCCACTTGCTTCTTTTTGCTTTGTCAATGAAAATTGTTCAGCATTAATTATAAAACTCATTCTCTACTGAGGTTTTCTTGGCTTTTTTTCATTAGTGGGTGGAAGTGTCAATTTACAGTCATCTTGTTCTGTCTTCAAAAATACCCTGTGTACCAGCTATACTGCAGAACACATTCGCCGTGTGAGAGCGCCTGTGAATGTGTGTGTGAGCTTGTGAATGTGTGAGCTTGTGAATGTATATGCAAGATTAGGAGTGCATGTGCATACATGTGCATATGTAGAAAAGATATGGAGGTTGTGTTTGAATTAGAAAGGCTAAATGCTTCTCAGGCTTTATTTTACAGTTTGAATTTTAAGCTCTTTCTGAATCCGAAGATTTTCATCCTAGCGATACAGATGATTTCAGGTTACAAAGCAAAGAGTTTATGGCAGCTGCAAATGCGTTCTAAATCAAGTATCTTTGGCGATAACAATACAGTAGAGATTTAATTTTACATAGCGGTAAAACCTCTCCAGATTTGCTTTCATATTTTATATTCAAAAGGATTGGACATTCCTGGTCCAGCACCCTGTGCAATCGTGCAGTACAAACCCACTGTGAGTACCGCAGTGCACATGGTAAGATAATAAACCAGTATGCTGTAGCCAACAGCACATCACAAGGCAATAAAACACAAAAGCTAGAGGATTTGGTTTAAATGGGAAATATTTTAGTGCATGGACTGAATACAGTAAGGCGGAGGCTGACTAAACTTGTCTTTGCAGGTATGATTTTCACAATTGTGAATGTTTTACTCCGTTACTACAAAGCAGAAACTATACCAGCGTGTAAACGCTTTCCAATCTTTTCATTATACTGGGATGCTGCAACCTATATTTAACCCAAGGGGAGGGATGTACTCAAGAAACAATTCTCTCCTTGGCAATCATTTCTGTTACAAGCTATATAGAAATGTTAGACTGCTTTAGCTGCCAACCAGGGATTACAAAAAGAAAAAGGGGGGGGGGCAGGGGAAGGCAACCAGGAGAAAGCTGTATGTCTCTGCAAAAATGTATTATGAACCACCGAAAAATATGAGTCAAGAAACTAAGGTAATCTCCAAGGCAACAACAAAAATATGAACAACGCTAATGCTTTTCCCCTTCTGGGATTCTGGTACGAGTTTGTCCTGACCTAGTACAGTTACGGTGCCATCCCCTTCCTGGGGACCTTGCTGTATGGAAAGCAACGGTTCAAGTAACCGGGTATGTGATATGCCAGCTCTCTCCCCTTCCCCCAGATCTGAATTCTGCCTGGGCTGGTGGCCACTGAAACACGGTGCCTGTTCTGCATGCTCTGCACTGCTGAGATGGACTTGCAGTTTCAGTTCAGTCTCACCGAACCACTGCCCACCACAAAGCCCTGCATTGCAACAGGCAGTAATTGCCTCAATTGCAGAAAACACCCAAAGTAAAATGCTCAGAAAAGAGATCGAGAACGGAATCAATCCTGAACACTAAACTGGGGAGGAAAGGGAAGCTGTCGAGAGGAGGAAGTTAATATTACCCAAGCTATATACATTCTGTGAAAAACAAGAAACTTTCAATCTCCAAGCCTATCAGGCAGTGCTTTTCACTCCTACTGAAAAATTGGAAAATAGAAAGTGTCTTTTTACCCTATGATGGAATGAAAGTAAGTACAAATAACAGTATTTAGTCAAATAACAGAGCACCTCTCCAATCTAACAGAAGTTGTGCTTTAGCTAAACACTCAGAGAGTGAGCTGGGAATACAGCCCAGGGTTTGGGTTTATTTACTTTGTACAGAGCTCTGCATGTGCTACTCTGATGAGTTTAGCACAGAAACAAAGAGGCAAGACACACTGTTAGTCAAGCAGTGCTCTCTCCTACTGATAGAATAGGAGGAAAAAGGTGAGTTTGATTCTCATTTACATCAAAACTATTTTGTGCGCCTGGGAGCAAAAAAAAGGAGGTCAAAATGAAGTCTGCATTAAGGAGGACTTCTCTGGGGAAGGTAACCTGGGAAAGCACTACAAATGTAGTCAGAGTTTATACAGGTGAGCCATGCTTCCACAGTACCCCGAGCAGGCTCACTAGGAGAGGAGACTAAAGGAGCTGTGCTTCGCCACCCTCCTTACCTTCCCCTCCCTGCCTGCTGCTGTATCTTCCTACAGAAAGTAAAATTTATTCCAGCTTGTCTCCTTTTCTCAAGTGAAATAGCCTGTTCCAAGAAAAGCACAGGTTTGCCATTATAAACACATTGACACTAGAAATCCTTACTAGCAAAGCTATGCTGGTCAGAAATCATCTGATATCACACTCACGTCAGCAAGGCTGTGACAAACCTGCCCTTAGATGGACAGAAAGGTATTTTATGCCAAATTCTAATTTACACCCATAACTCCTTACATTTCTTGCCAATGTGAAGGAACCTTGGAAGGAGCACAAACCATACCTGTTTTGACCCTGCTTGCACTTCATACTAGTGTGAATGAGAATTTCGAACTGTGAGTCCATATGTGCCTCCAAATTGCTTCTAATTTTTCTTAATGCTTATTTTAGTAGTATTTGTCACCCATGTGTATGCAAATAAAGCTTGCAGAGGAGTTCTGAGTAATAGGGAGAAAGAGCCTAGCACTGTTTATTAGACTCCAGCTGATGCCACAGTCAAAAATGCTATTGGTAATTTTAGTTCCCTTCCTCAGGGACACTTCCTGCCCTTCCACATCGTTATGAAAACTGCTGGTGACCACACATCCAATCCCAGTACTGGGAGCTCCTCACAGAGACTCATAAGGAAACAGGCTCTTGAGCCTGATTTTTTTCTTTTTCTGCTAATCTTACAGGTCCCAATCTTCCTTCTCTTCCAGGTTAGAGGTGAAACACGACATGGCAGAAAAAATTAAGCCTTTCTATCCCTTGCCCATGGTCTCCTTCTCCTAAGGTCACATATCTTCATTCACAAGAACTGTCAGTCCAATTTCTTTCATAGCCATGAAATTACCTGAAAGAATCTTTAATGCACTTAGATTTTAGTATTGTATTTTTACACTTTTCATCTTAGGTTTCATTGTCTGTTAAACCATCTTAGACTTCGAAAGTCACATTTCCTTCTGAGTGATTCTGTCTTTTTCCATTTGGCAAGTGTCACATTTTTCTGTGATCTTCTTATGGCATTTAAAGCAACAGGATCCCTTTTATTTACTTACCTCTCTGGGCATTCATATATCACTCATTTCTCTAGTAAAATGCACAGCTCCAGGGTTACTGCCCCTGCAAAATCATCCAAAGAAGCCCACCTACTTCATCTCACCTCCAAAACTGGCGACAAATTTTGCTTTTTCCTTAAGTGAAAATTCTGAGTGATTCAGATACATAGATTCAAGTTTTCAGCCACTCTACATATTAGGCATATACTAAATTTGAATGAAATCATTTGCACATGTGCAACCTACATTTATGCATGCAAATCAGGCAATTAGGTACAAAATTACCTGATTTGCATACATAATGCTAAAACTGAGCAAGTAATATACAACAAAACCATATTCTATTAATATTATTTTCTTCTGTTCTGAAATTAGCTGCAACTGGATTAGGAAATACTCAAGATTTTCATCACGCAAAATGATTAGTCTGTTTAATGAACATTTCTAGGTCTACTGATGTGCTGGCTAATTACATATATCAAGGGATACTGATTTTGTACCCTGTATGGTAACTTGCCATGAATTTTACAATAAAATGTGCGATTCCATTTTTTTCACATTTAGAATTTGACTTAAAATTCGTTTGCACAAATCAATCTTGAGCGCATTAATATTAAAGCATCACAACACAGATGCCCCCAAAATTTGCTTTGAATTCAAATATTCATTGACTTTTTTTTGCTATTTGTGCAATCCAGCTGCTTGTCCATGCATACAAATACGGAGCTGCTGTAAAAGCAGCTGCATGTGTAGAAAAAGAAGCCAATGCAAACACAGTCTGTGGAGAATTATTTCCTACAGGACTGCAGTTGTAAGCAGACAGATCACATCTCATAGATAATGAAACAAGAAGCTTGCCCATGGTGCAGTAATGCCAGAGGGGTCTGCCTTACTGGAAAGTAAGTGCATACCCTGGGAGGGCTCTGGTGACACCCTTGACCCTGACCTCTCCTCTCCGGTGGCTCTGTCTGCCTCCCACTGCCTCGCTGCTCTGCACATGTACCAACACACTTCTTTTGGTTTGCTTCCCTTTGCTGTGCTCCGTCTTGTTCAGAAGGCAAATTCCTCAGGCACAGACCTGTCCTATTTGTCTACAAAGTCTTATGCATACTAAGGGGCTTTCGTTACAGAATAAATAAACAATAACTGCATTTCTGCTGTGCTGCGGAGACATTTTTGCATGTCTCTAACTGTTCTCATGGGCTTATCTCCAAACCCCTTTAAACGGCTCATTATCATTTTTAAGATGGGGTCACCAAGACTCTCTCAGATAAGGGCAGATCTTTGGTTCCTGTGATGGCAGTACAAAGCTCCACTTAGCGTTCAGCATTGCATTCCTCATGTATCCTGGTGTTTGCTTTCTGATCAAAGATGTCCATTTTACAGAGGTGAGCTTCCACTAAGTTATCCAATGGCAATCACGTCTTATTCTGGTACCTTTAATTTAAAACTAGGCAAAATGCTGAGGAAAATGGTTTCCTCACAGTGTGCACAACTGCATATGCCACAAATTTCACCTGCTTCTATCTGGCTTATTCACCTATCACCAGTGTACCAAGTCCTGCTGGCTTCTTTTATGCTCAAACTGCACTTTTTAACTTTTCAACATGCCCTCTTCCTCTTTCTCCTTTAGTATTTAAATTGTAAGCATTTCTGAAAAGACCATGTCTTAGTCTTCTAAAAACTACGTTGCGCATCTTTGGCTGTGTCCTGGTTTCAGCTGGAGTAGAGTTAATTTTCTTACCAATAGCTGCTGTGTTTTGGATTTAGTATGAAAAAATTGATGATAATACATATTGGTTTAGTTGTTGCTAAGTGATGTTTACATTAGTCAAGGACTTCTTCAGCTTCCCATAGAAGCACAGACAGGACAAGCTGTCCAAAGGAGTATTCCATACCATAGACGTCATGCTCAGTATTTATATGGGGGTTGGCTGGGGGGCAGAAATCTGCGATCACTGCTTGGGACAGACTGGGCAATCGATCATCGGGTGGTGACAGTGGCTTGTGTTTTATATTCTTTTACTATTATTATTATTATCATCATCATCCTCTTCCATTACTGTTCTATTAAACTGTCTTTATCTCAATTCTTTATCTCAATCCATGAGTTCTGTTTTTTTCCCCTCCTTTTCTCCCTCTTCTCCCTACCCTACTTGTGGGTAGGGGGTGGGGAGGTGGGTGAGTGTGCAGTTGCGTGGTCCTAGCTGCTGGCTGGGGTTAAACCACAACAGGCTGATACAAGAGAATAATAATAAAGACCAACAAGATATTTGACAAGATCCACATTTAAGAGCCATCATTGTGTGTCAACCTTGCCGTTGATTATCTGTTGCCTCTCATTTCAGGAACTTCTCACTGTTTCTTATTCATGGATGAATTGGTAATGAGGGACTCTTCATCTCATGACCTACTGGTTAATTATCTTATTTTATTTCTGGTGCCTTTGCTGCTCTGCAAAGTTTTGCTGCTCATAACTATGCAACCATTTGGCTCTTATTTGTCTGTCCATCACAACAGCTTCAGAGCATCTCCCAAGCATTTAAAACCAGAATATTCTGTGTCTCCCCCTCGCTTTTTCATCCCCATCTGCTGAAGGACAGAGCTCGTCTAGTTTTCCTTTCTTGCCTTTGCCTCTGGCACTTGTTCTTCCTTCATCCTCTATTTCAGGCTAAGGGTCTCCAGATCTCCTTGACACATGTCCCAAAAGAGGTACATTTCCATTTCTTGATCTTTCCTGACAGCAACCATCCCTTCCCACACTCAGCAATTTCATCCCTATAAGGAAGTAAATACAGTAGCAAGTCAGCACCACCTTTGTAAGCTCAAGGACTTGTAAGAGGCACTGGGAAGCCATGCATGCCAAGAATGTAGTGTATCTGTAAGTCATATGTTCAAGCTATGGAGGTAAAAAACAACAGTAGTTCTTCTGTCACAAGTAAGGTGTATATCATTCTAATCCTAACATTTATCACACTTCCAAGTAAACAATGATACTTAGAAAGGACTCAGGGCCTTTCATTGTTCATGTTCGTCACAGGTATCTAGTTTAACCTCACAAGTTCCCAAAGAGGAAAAAAGCATTTTGTTGGAGATGCTATACTTACACCATATACAAAGCTTCCTTCATGTACTTGCAAACAAATTGCTAAGTGTAACCTACCTCTCTAAGGACCCATGGACCTGGAGCAAACCAGCTACGCAAGGTTATCGGACCCAGCAGGGAAGAAGCCAAGGGAATTACAGAAAGGATTTAGTGGTGGGAGCAAATTAAATAGGTGAGTGTGTGTGGTTTGCCTTGCTGTGGCAAACAGGCCCCTCTAGCTATGTGCTCAAAGGGGGACAAACTGCTGACTGAATGGACTTGGGACCCTGAGACAGAATAAACCTTGGGGAAAGGACTGACAGGCAAATGGACCGTATCACTAACAGAAAACTACAGTGGCTACATAAAAGATACTGGCAAAACCAAGAGGTAGATATATTTCATTGGATTCTTCTGTTGTGAGGGGGCAAGATAGAAATGTTGTTTATCTGCTGATGAAAAACTAGAAGCAGACCAGGCAGTCCTGCAGAGTCAACAAAAGCAAGAGGAACTGCAGCTTGCACCTCAGCAGGAGAGATTGCTCCAATGTATGCTGACATGGGGTCTGGGGAGTGCTGCTGGAATAGCAGAAGGTAGTTTGGGCCAGCTTAGCTCCACACTGATGGAGCTAAAATGTTACCCTCAAATGCCTATCTGCATCCATGAATGCCTAGTGCTGGTGGAGGATTAAAATTGAGTATCTACAGCACACCTCTCCAGTAAGAGCAGGCCACGCAGCAATGCTCTAGAGCATTGAGCTTGGCTCTTAGTCTGGCCAGGCTGAGACTGGCTCCAGAGGCAATGCTGTCATTGCATCTGGGCAGCATTACATTCATGGGGAATGTGCTCAAACAGACAGGGAATATCACTACCTGCATGTTCAGAGATGAGAACGGCAGCCTTGGAATGACACCCACAGGGTCTGCAGCTAGACCTCAAACTGACTGCCACTCTGAGCGCTCCTCCGCAAGTAACATGACTGAGGAAATAGATGTGGAGGGAAAAGATTCATGTGACAAAATACAGCACTCTGCTACAAAAGGTAGGGAAGACTTGTAGCTTGCCAAAAAGCTTTATAAGAATCATTAGTCTTACATTAGCTTACAGAAGGTCCTCCTGAGAGCAGGTAAACTCCAGCAACATGCAGCTGGCATGCAAACCTGCGCACAGGAAGGGATTGTTCACTCAAGCATATATAGATGTGTGACGAGCATATGTATCATGTGCCATTTGAGCCATGGGTGGAGGTCTCTGTTCAGCACAGCAGTTTGCCACACCAGGCAGCCAGAAAGTCTTGAGTAGTGAGTGAGGGGTAAAATGTTGACTTGAAACCAAATGGTCTCAAATTGTGTGGGAATGCCACTGCTGCCTAAATGAAAAATCAAGGTACGTCTGATGACTACACTGCCAGGTTTCCTTAGGGAACCACAGCCAAAAAGGCTTAAGAAGCTTAGTAAAAAGAGCTACCCGGGCCCAGGCACCTTTAAACATCAAGGAAAGCCAGTGTATCAGTATGCAGACTTGACAACCCTGAAATGGAACATCATTGAGAAGTCAATGTGGTAATGAGATAGCTCCCCATCAAACCGTAGAACTAGCTTGGACAAGACCCTGAGGGTAATCGTGTGTGTGGTGCTAAGGATTGATCCCTTAAATGCTCACACCACCGGGAGGAATCAGGTGACTCTACAAAGACCTCATCTAAGGAGGAAACTGTGTGGAGCAGGTGACAGCCTACAGTTCCCACAGACTTGGACTGAGATATGAGCACAAAGGGCCTGCTTTGAGCAGAGGAATGACCTTCCTCTGGTCTGGTCCCTTGGTTCAATGGTTTGAAGAACTTGTACTGGCTTTAAGCATTTGCCATCTTTTCTGGGCTGGAGGACAGACCCTATACAAGCACTGAACAAATGAGGAAGGATACAACTATATTTACAGGCTCTGTGCTGGAAGGATTTTTTTCCTTAAAATATTAGAAAATAAATCTTTAATTTTATGTTACTCCTTATTTGCAACAGCAGGAAGGAAATGTGGGTTTTTTTAAAAGTGACTTTAACCTGATGTTGTTTTCAACAAAGTGCTATTATTAACAACTGTTATTGTTATACAGTTCTATAGAGTTATGTTGCAATTAATTTCCATAGCAACGTGATCATGTCATATATTATGGATTATAACTCAGAGGGAGAGGGGATGGGAAAAGCACAGAATGAAGACTACAGAGCAAAACCTGTCCTGATTGTTATGTGAATCTTGAATGTTCTTATTAGTCCAATTTGTTTAAACAGTGTTTATTTGTAGGTAATGTTGAGGATCCAGACAGGCTGCACCTGCCTCCCCAGGCATGCTCAAACACAGCCTGGGATTGCACATCTTCAAGGGAGAGCAGGGTGGGGTTCCTTCAAATGACAGAACCTTCTGCGAGGAGGAAGTTTCAAGCTGTAACTTGCAAAATATGCACAACACACTACTGTAAAAATTCAGCCATCCAAACAAGGAAGATCTAGGCAGAGAGCTGCAAATCATCATGCAAAAAGCTGAAAGGAGCTGCTCTTGGTATTAAGCATGTGCAGTGCAGTTCCCAGGAAATGCTATTGTCTCTTCTAGCATGGGGAAAGACAGGTACACAAGAGCATGAGAATTTCTGCATCATTTCCTGGTATTTAACTGTCACACAAGCCACTAGACATCCTATCAAGGATGCTGACTAATGAATCTATCTTAGGCTGCAGGTCCTCATTAGCACAATGTAACTAGATGTCCACGGATCACGCAACTGATCCTGTCCCTGATGGCTGCACCTCTTGCTGCCTCCCCTCCAGCAGAAATGATGCAATGAGCGCAGCTGAATGAGTACAGTTGGATGAACAGGAGAGCTGACTGTAGAGAGGGGGGAGGAGAACCATTTAAAACCATAGCAAATGTTTGCCAAAAATGAGTATGTATACTTACCAAGGTACAGCTCTGGAAAGGCTGCATCCTTTTGATAAGATACATGGCATAATCTTTCACTGAAGGAGGTGGGATAAAATAGATGCACCAACTGGCCTTTCTTATCAATGCAGTCTGAGCTCTTCAGGGAGGAATTATCTTTATATGTACTCGGGAGTCAAGCACATCAACAACACTGAGCAAGTAATAAAAAATATTCCAAAATCTACTGCTGCAGGAACACGAGAGATCTTTCAGTTGTTTTAATCCTAGATGTTTTGTACCTTCTCTTTTTATTTTACAGAAATAATTTACAGACACTGAGAAAGAGAGTTCTGAGAGAAAATCTCTAGCATATCAAGCTAGATCAAAAAAACCTGCAACATCCTCAAGTCAGTGGCCTATATTTTTCAATAGCAGACCAGATATTCAGGCTTCCCACTCCCTCCCTAGTTCTGCCCCTAGCTCCAGCAAAAATCAAACCTACAGAAGTGTGTTTTCCTTACCCCAACTGTGTGCCAGCCTGGACACGTTCAAATGAAAACCTGGGCTATGCTTATGATCTTGTCTCTTGTTACCGTGATGTGTGCAGCGAAGAGTAAGATTGCCTCAGATAGGTCCAGAATACAGCAATTCAAAGCAACCCCCTCCTGTCTTTGATTTGGACGTGCTGTGCTTTCCATCATAGCCAAAGGGGAGCTCCTACCTCTGACACACAGGTATGCACTCTCCTTCACCTCAGCCCTTGGTATGTTGCATCAGCAAGCACAGCAACAGCCTCCAGCCTTAGAGCTATCTCAGCAAAGGACGCAGGCTACAGGCAAAGGGCCTGGCACTCAACATTGTTGTTCCCAAACACCTGTGTCGTACAAATGCTTTTGAGTTCAGCTGTACACAGTGGTTATAACAACATGCTTTTATCCCAGAGGAAGGGAGACTAGCAGTTGGGGCAGTAACCCAAGGACACAGTCTCCCTCATTCTGATAGGCGTTTGCCGTGTGACCTTGGCTAAAACACTTCAGATTACCCATCTGGAAAACGGATAAACTAACGCAGTGACTCAAGGAGTAACTTTACCCTTTCCTGGGCGCAGTCCTCAGTTATGATTAGCAACGTTCCAGCCAGCTTTGCATAAAAAGCACTTATGGGAGGGCAAAATGCTGTTTTGGCTTCAAAATAGAGTTAGGGTTGCTCGCCTCAGGAGAAGCCCCTAATTCCTAGCCAGCCTTCGGTAGCCCACAGGCAGAAACAGGCTGTTAAATCAGTGGTTTGCCTGAGGAGCGAGCGGAGGCTTGCAGCAGCATGGCTGCTTTCTCTGCACATTCCTCTGGTGACGCTGCTTATTACCCAGCATGCAGATAACCCTGAGTCAAGGCTTTGGTATGAGTGGCGCTGCCAGGAGCTGCGTGCTCAGAATAGAGGGTTACAGTTTAAACCGAGGTGAAGCGCCGTCCCCAGCCAGCTGCACCCTGCCTGCCTCCCCTCTCGGCTGAAGTCAGCCACCCCTTCACCTATGTGCAGAAAAGGAGCTTTCTAGTCCCTCCCCTCCACCCCACTGCTCAGCCAGGGATCATTCCCATTGAGAAGCTCTCAGCCTAATAGTAATCCCGACGAATTTAGCTGCTGCTAATAAATCCCACCCCTCTGCCCCTCCCAACCTGCCTCCATGCAAATCCATTTGTAGGTTACTTGAACAATAGCGGAGCTGTAATCAGCCCTCCCCTCTGGCAGCCTGCAGGGAGGGAGGGGAGGAGGATGATGACAGTGGGGAATTCTGCTCAGCTCCTTGAAGCTGCACAGACATGTTTCGTGTCCCCGTTCCCATCCCCTGCGCAGAGGCAGGCGGGCAGGCAGGCAGGCGGGGATCACATGGCCGTCTGGGCCAGGCCCAGGCCAGTGGCAATTACATGCCACGGCAGCCTGGTGCCCCCTCCCCGCCCTGGCCCAGCCTGGTTCGGTTCGGCTCGGTTCGGTTCACTTCACTGCTTCCCAGTCCCCGCCTGAGCTGCCATGCTGCAGCCGTGCCAAGCCGCTCCATTCTGCGGTGGGGTTGCCAGGCTCAGCCTCCGCTCACAGAGCGCTGAACAAAGCAAAGGGCCTTCGCACTGGCCAAAAACAAATAGAGGAAAAGACCCCAGTGAAGCAGGCTCGGGGTAGCTGGTCACCCAGGCACAGCCGGTACTGCTGGGAGAGCAGTGCCAGCCGGAGAGAAAGAGGCAGCTCCCCATTACAGCTCTCTTTGGGAAAAAGGAAAAAATCCAGTCTTCTCACTGTTAAAGCTGATCGGTGTGGGAAGGGGGTGTTTTCCTGAAAATAATTTGCTATTCAACAGCAGCTCACATCTTTGAGGTTTCTTTGCAAAGGGTCATAAAAGCAGCAGCGAGTGCATATGGCCGCGCAGGGCTACAGGGGGAGGGCTGTGAGCGGATGCTAAATCAGCTGAAACCTAAGAAGCTTGACCTTCCTCACCTCCACCCCTGCTCCCACCGCCTCCAAATAACCTTACAAGGGCGCATCGGGAAGGCAAGGCACACAGCAGCGAGGGGAATGCAATCTCAGCCCAGCAGCAAGCAGGGCTGTGTGTCAGCGAGGGGGGGAGAGAGAAAAGGACACTTGAGGGTAGCTGCAGCCGCTGTCAGACAACACACACTGATACCAGCAAGGTTCATTTCGTCGAGCCAAGCACAGTAGTCAGACTGTGCAATCTTGAACCTACCTAGCCCCAAGTAGCTCAGCCAGTCCAACCAGTCAGAGACTGTACTGGCCGGACAGACTGGTGACGAGCATCCTCCCCCTCCCATTCACATGTCTAACTGCTCCCTTCTGCTTTTCACTCTACAGTTCCCTGTATGGCTGGAAGGGAGTGGGTTTGCTGTCAGACACTTGAAATGACACGTAATCTCCCGTGTTTCTTCCCATGGAGGTAGGTGAGCCCATTCCCAGGGAGAAGAGCTGAGTTCCTGCAGAGCCTCCCAGTCAGGGCCAGCAGCATGGGGCTGGGCTGCCCTGTGGCAAACACGTGGAGAGGGAGATGTTCGGCTGGCTTGTCAGAAGAGCCCAGTAGTAGCCTCACTCAGTGCACACGCACCTAATCCTTCTTTTAAGACATATACCAGGGAAAAGACCTTGTCTGCAGGTTTTTTTTGCATCACCCCATCAGCAGAGGCATTCTCCTTCCCAGTCTGCAATACAGATTTTAAGGCAGGGGCTGAAATAAAAAAAAAAAAAGCTTGGTACACGGTTTTCAGACAGATAAACCCAGTAGTGCCTATTTCTGTACAGGAGGGTATAACTATGCCCTCTGCATCTTCCAGGGGATGGCTGTAAGGACAGCTATGTAGGTACAAAGCTATGTTTTGGGTAGAAAATGCATGTTGTAATGGATTCTGATGGCTGAACGCCAAGGGGGAAGCTGTTCTGCTTCAAGAATAGCCTTACAAGAGTCAGCATTACAGTGACAGTTCAGTACTCTGCTGCAAATCTACAGGATGTGTCACTTTGGCAGAGAAAGAGGCTGCTAATGCACAACACAAACCATCCTACTATGAATGGAGAATGGCTGCATACCACAAAAAAAGAAAATGGCAAGACCTAGGGAAGAGGGAAGCGGCAAAGCGACTGCTGCATAGTAAGCTGGGAACCTGAGAGCTCTGAGGAGACAAAGCCCTTTCCCTTGAGGGGAAGAAAAACTCAGCTCACAAGATACGTAAAGAAGCAAAGACAACCCTTTTTCCAGTGATTGCTGCAGCTCTGCAAAGCTATGCTGGCAGACAGCCTATTTGAAGAGATTGCAGTTTCAAAACAATGTTAGTCCTGACTAGTTTGGAGCTCAAATGTTAAAGGGGAAGGGGGGTGGGGGGGAAGAGCACGCTCATATGCACAACATTGCTAAGCAAATAAAAAAGATAACAGACACCAGTGAGCATTGCTGAACTTGAGATCCTGATGAAACTGTGTTGTAGTATTTCCCCCAAACGGACATAGCATCTCTTCACTGCACAAACACTTCCATCTCCAACTCACACAGAGCTGCCAACGCTTAAAAAACAAACATCCAGTGACACACATGTTCTAACCCATTTCTTAGAAAATAGGCTACAAGGCTATTAAAAGAAATGTCGAGAATAATCTAGCTGGGAAAAAAACCACCAAAACAACAACCAACCCTCCTTGGGAAAATAAACCATTTAAATACTTCCCCATTACAAGAAGGAATGAGAGCACAACAAATGACCACCTGGACAAATAAATTCACTTACACGATTTATTCAAGCAAACATTGGGCTTTACCTTAAATAACTGGCAAATAAGGGGGAAGGGAGCATTACTGTAAAATAAAGAAATCAGCTGAATCTCTGTACGTGAGACTCGCTCAGCAGCTCCCATTTCCTCCTCCTCGAAAAGAGGTTACAGCTTGTTTGTCAGCTGTGGACATCTTCAGAAAGAGAAAAACCTATGGAGTGGGTTCAAAGAAATGCTGGCTAATATGCCCAGACTGGCTGCTTAATGAGCCAGAGTAAAAGAAAAGGTCACATGGTTACAAAAAACCTCCATACAACAAATGCCCCGTAGCCACAGTTAACTTTAATTAACTGCAGTATTACAATTCACTTCAAGCTTATTTTCCACCTATGTCTGCTGCCCCTTACCTTTCCTTTGCCTGCTAAAAATCAAGTTGATGAGTCTCATAAGTGGGCTTATGCTTCCAAAATTCTGACTGATAAGAGCTTTTCAAGAATGCTCTACAATTAAAGAAATCCACCAAACGGGGCTCTTTCTAACTCCAACTACTGATGACTGATTTCAAGATTACAGGAGTGACTCTGTTTATATAAATCAGGGTATTCACACTTGTGTGACATAACTAAATGTTGAATAGCCAGTAGCTTTTTTCTCTTAATGGCAGCTGCAATTCACACATGAATGTTACTTCTCTCCATGTTAGGTTTAAACTCAGAATTTCATCCATGTCTACAATTTTTTTCTCTGCCAGTCATGAGCTCACAATGTTAGTCTGCCTAACTCAATTCTATGATCTTGTAATTTAGAAATAAACTGCTGTGTGGGAACTGCATGATTAAAAATAATTGAAAGTAGGATCAGTACAAATCTATACTCTAAAAAACGCATAGGTTGTATTCAATGATTAACTCAAAATGCATAGGTTGTATCGAATAATTAACTCTAAACATTCTTTTTTTTTTTGCATTATCCCCTCCAATTTATTACATAAGAGCACTGTGTTCTGAGATTTTTAGGCACCAATTCATCACTTCGCAGAAAAAAAAAAGAATATGTATACACACAAAGTCATTGTCTGCAATCACAGATATAGTGATGCCAAAGGCTGAATCTCAAAATGTACCCCACCCCACCCCCAAAATAATCAGACTATGTACCTACACAAGAGAGCAAAGATCTGTATGAACACAAGCATATAGTCTCAAGGCTTCTACCATTCTTTCCACCAGGGATGCAAATTAAAAATATCTTAAGATCAAGCAGATCTTAATGGCATCTAGACTTTTAAAAAGTACCTCTCTGTACAATTATGGGATCTGGGGGAATGGGGATCCTTAATATTCAATAAACTCGGAGCTCGTAACCTATGACACTGTTGCACTTGGAACAGCTCTGTGTTCTGCCCATCAAACTGCAAAGGGTTTCTGCAGTCCTGCTGGTTTTGTTTCGGGTTTTCTCTCTTTCCTCCATTTGCCTCACTGGAAAGGACAAAGTTCACACTAGGTTTGTTTGCATTTTCTAACTAGTGCGAGGCCTGTGTATTTACTTTGCCTGTTGATCACCTAACAGGTATTGCACTGCTCCTCAGTCTCCAGCAAATGCCAATGTCACATAAAATAGCTAATTATACAAAGAACCACAAATGATCGTTGCCAAGAGGAAAGCTTTTCACTTCAGTGTTTTAAGGAAGCTTCCTCACCTGGAAACACAACACAGCCCCTGGACTGTTCACCGACTCAGTTAGGAAAAGCCATTGCCGAAATGGGGTAGTGACCCACCAGCTGCAACACCAACTGTAGAAGCTGTTATTTCCCGCTACCCGTTTTTGCGCCGTGCTCAACTACAGTCCTGCCTTACTACTTGCCTACGGCTAATGCCGAGCTTTGACAACCGCTCTTAAAATCAACTAAAATAATTAACCACGTGATGCTGGAGGTTTTTTTGTGAAAGAGGGCTTCGTTTCAAATCTCAAGCCTTATTAAATTGCGCAGGCAATGGATGCATCCTGTATTGCAAACGCTGTTTGCAGCTGGAGAGCTTGCGGGGGGGGGGAGAAGGGAGGAGGAAATGAGATGCAGAAACAGTAAATAGAAAATGCTTAGTCAGCAACTGTTACTGCAACATTAAAGGTGAAATGTAAATAGGCACAGTGCCAAGATTTAGATAAGTTTGATAGCACTATCAACATCATCATCTTACTACATATATGTGAAAATGTGCGTACAAGTGCCACAATTATCGCAACGAACTGCAGGCTCTTGGTATAATGGAGACTTTTAAAAAGGCAGCATGGCTTGCGCGTGCTGCCTCAGCTCTGAGAAAAATAAAACTTGCTACTCGAGAAGTATTAATATCAATTGAATTTATTACAATTTACTAAGCTCCAAGGCACATTACAGTGTTCTGTTAACTACAGAAATGTATAAAGGACAAACAGAGCATGTTTTTCATGTACAGCATTTTGCTCTACTGTTCAAAAGCATCCGTGCATCAATAAAAGCAAAAACAAAAAACACATGAAGATTAAAAACGTTCAGATCAATAGAAACAAACTGAAACATTTTCCTTACAAACTTGCAACAAAAAACACCCTCCCCCCAGAGCCACCCCACCGTTTTGCAAACAAAAAACAAAAACGAAAAAAATAAAGTGAAAGACTAACACTCAGGGCTTGTAAAACATAAGCTGTCACCATTTTTGTAGCAATTTTTTAGGCATCAACACTGGCCTTGGCAAAATTTTTTTTTTTTGTCTTTTGTGTTTTTCTTCTTCTTTCAGAGAAGTGCATACATTTACAAAAATACACACCAGCAGCAGGTAATCGCTAAGGGCTATTAACTTTGTACCTAGCCAACACACTGCCAAAGAAATGAGAACAGGTATTATGTAGTAACCAAACAATATTATATTCTGTTTAACAAAAACCAGCTCTATCCTTCAAATGAAGAAGAGTACATACCTTTGTTTCAAAATATAGAAACATACGACGAAAATAATGTCTATACATAAGACTAACTTTTGCAGTTTGTTATATTCACAATTCTACATCTTCAGGAGTCTGAAGGGATTGGATTTCCTNGGGGGCCCCCGCCGTGCACCGCCCCGAAGCCCCCGGCCGACATGGTGAGCTTGAGCGCTTCGCTCTGGCTGGCCATCCACTGCTGCCGCTGCTGCTCGTCGCTGAGCTTCAGAGCCCCCTCGGCCGAGTCCGAGGGCTCGGGAGAGGCTTTCCTCTTGCGCATCGCCCCGCCGCCGCCGCCGCCGCCNTAACTACAGAAATGTATAAAGGACAAACAGAGCATGTTTTTCATGTACAGCATTTTGCTCTACTGTTCAAAAGCATCCGTGCATCAATAAAAGCAAAAACAAAAAACACATGAAGATTAAAAACGTTCAGATCAATAGAAACAAACTGAA
The DNA here is from genome assembly GCA_013400135.1 of Rhinoptilus africanus. Classification (NCBI taxonomy): domain Eukaryota; kingdom Metazoa; phylum Chordata; class Aves; order Charadriiformes; family Glareolidae; genus Rhinoptilus; species Rhinoptilus africanus. The sequence continues at coordinate 2,125,306 of VXBO01013207.1, forward strand.
ACATTTTCCTTACAAACTTGCAACAAAAAACACCCTCCCCCCAGAGCCACCCCACCGTTTTGCAAACAAAAAACAAAAACGAAAAAAATAAAGTGAAAGACTAACACTCAGGGCTTGTAAAACATAAGCTGTCACCATTTTTGTAGCAATTTTTTAGGCATCAACACTGGCCTTGGCAAAATTTTTTTTTTTTGTCTTTTGTGTTTTTCTTCTTCTTTCAGAGAAGTGCATACATTTACAAAAATACACACCAGCAGCAGGTAATCGCTAAGGGCTATTAACTTTGTACCTAGCCAACACACTGCCAAAGAAATGAGAACAGGTATTATGTAGTAACCAAACAATATTATATTCTGTTTAACAAAAACCAGCTCTATCCTTCAAATGAAGAAGAGTACATACCTTTGTTTCAAAATATAGAAACATACGACGAAAATAATGTCTATACATAAGACTAACTTTTGCAGTTTGTTATATTCACAATTCTACATCTTCAGGAGTCTGAAGGGATTGGATTTCCTACTCAAGGGTCTCTCTCCTTTTTCACTTTAACGTCCCCAGCTAAAATGGTCGCGATCTCGCCCTGCATAAATGCCCAAGGCACATTGGAACCGACTAGGGGACATTTCTCTCCGCTGGGGCAGTAGACTTCGCCAGTCGCCCCTTGGGCCTTGATGCTCTCTCTGGAACAAGGGAAGCAGAACTTGTGGCTGGGCACAGAGGGGCACTGAACAAAGTGGGTGTCCTCCAAGCGTTCGTGGCAAATGGTGCAGCACAGGGGCCCGCTGTTGGCCATGGGGGAGTCCGGAATGTTTTGGGGGTGCACTTGGTCCATGGCGGGGTGGGCGCTGGGGGGAGGAGGGGCCACTTGCAGGTTCATGTCCCCGTTGCGGGAGGCCAGGCGGCGCTGGCCCGGCACGGAGGCCGGCGACACGGGGCTGCTGCTGTTCCTGCGGGTGGACGTGGTGGAGTGCACCGAGCTGCCGTCCTTAGGCGAGTGGNTCCCCTAGAGGCGGCGGTCGTGCCCTGCGCCCCGCCGGCCCCGGCCCCCGGCCGCGGGAGACTCACCAGCGCCGTGGGCAGCATGGGGCAGCTGGCGTCCAGGTAGGGCTGCGGCAGCATGTCGGCGCCCACCAGCTCCTTGAAGAAGCGCACGGACTCGGGCAGCAGGTCCCCCAGGAGGCGCCAGTCGCCGGAGCCGTGCTTCTTCTCGTATTCCAGGTACTTGAAGCCCGAGGAGAGGCCGCGGCCGAAGTCCTTCATGCAGTCCTGGTACATCTGCTTGGCCACGCCGGAGGCGCTGGAGAAGACGGTGCCGGAGCCGCTGGGGTACTCGATGAAAAGTTTCAGCTCATAGTCCATGCCCGGCTTGGAGACGGCGTCGAAGGCAAAGACGCGGCCCAGCAGGGCGTGATCCTTCTTGAAGCGCACCTCGTAGGGGGTGCAGCCGGCCAGAGTGAGCAGCGTGTCCCGCACGATCTTGGGCTTGCTGGCCCACTCCTCGGCCCGGTTCCGCAAGCTCTCGCTGAGCTCGGCCAGCGCCTCCGCGTTGCGCTGCTTCTCCTTCAGCTCCCGCTCTTGGTCGCTGCTGGACACCGAGCCCGGCCGCTTGCCGCAGGCCTCGGAGGACGATCCGCCGCCTCCCCCGGCGCCGCCGCCACAGGTGCCCCCCTGGGAAGAGGCGGAGGGAGCCGGGGGACCCCCGCCGCCGCGGCCGCTCAGGCCTCCGTGCGGCGGGGGCAGCGCCACGCCGGAGGCGGCGGGCCCGTTCAGCAAGGTCTGCGGCAGCAGGTTGGGGGGCACGTTCATCTGGGCTCCGGCGGCCCCCGGGGGCAGGCCGGACACCAGCCCCCCGTGCGCCCCGCGGCGGGAGGAGGAAGAGGAGGAGGAGGAGTTGGGGCTCTGCCGGTTCAGCTCCGGCGGCCCGTCCTCAGGCGGCTTGGGGAAGCCGTTGGGCCCCCCCAGCCCGTTGGGCAGGCGGGCGCCGTGGCTGCTGCCCAGGCTGCCCGGCGGCGGCGGGTACTCGAAGCGGCTGCGCTGCTCTGCCGCGGCGGCGCTGAGCCCGTAGCGGTCCAGGCTGGACTGCGTCAGCCCCGCCGAGGCTGCCTTAGAGGAGGCGTCCACATGGTTGA
>VXBO01013207.1:2129857-2163080 GCA_013400135.1 Rhinoptilus africanus
CCCCCCCCCCCGCGGGGACGCGGTTCGGCAGGGACCGGGCGGGCTGCGCGGCGGGCGGGCAGCGCTGCCCGCGGAGGGAGCGCTCCCGCCCCCGGTGCCTGCGGAACCTCTCCCAGCCGCGCTGTGCTGGGGGCATTTCTTTCTTTCAGTACTTCTTCCTGGTTCCTTTGTTGCTAGAAACGCCGAAAACCCCGTTCATTACAGCTTTCCCTCTGTGCTTTAAAGGGACTTGGGGTTTCTGTGGCGTGGTGCCACGGCTCCCCTACACGCGTACACACACACACACACTCCCAGCGACGATGCAGCACTGAGCAGGAAAGATACCTTGTATTCGGTCAATAAAGGTTTCAAAACTCACACGACAAAAAAGTTGTTGCTTTAAATAATTCTTTTCATATCGCCAGAGCGTCTCATTTCCATTTTTAGTTGTCTAAACTGTTTTATATGTGTCTGGTTATAATCTATAAAGCTGGCAAACGAATTCGATACGTATGTGAGCGGAATTATTTTACAGGGAAGGCTTAATGAAATGCATATGCTGAAGTTACAGAAATGGTAGGAGCAGATAAAATACAGTAAGAAAATCAATTCTGACAAAGTGACTCTTTTTCAGGGAAGCTTGTAGAAGCAGCAAGTAGAGATAGAAAAGTCTTTGAATTATGTGTGTCTCCCATATGCAAACTGGCTGAAGATGCGCTAAAGGAGAGTGGATTTCACACTTAGAAATTTCACACCTAAACTGTGGACATTATAAGGCCTTCACAGAAGCAAGCTTCCAGTAAGGCGGATGAAAGATGGTCAAAGTAAATGTCTTTGCTTCCAGCCACAGTGATTTAGTGATGACTGCAGGATTTCTACATTAATATGACTTTACTTGACTAAACAAGCATGTGTTCGCTCTGATTCATACTGGAAGGTCAACTCCTTTCCTATCCTTTTACTGCCCCATGTTGATCTTCATACGAGAAGCAGAACTGAGCTGTGGGAAAAGGTCAGCCCCTGCTTAAAAAACTCAGGTCTGAGGGAGCTGAGGCTTTCCCCTTCATCCCGAGTGTCTGGGAATGAAGAACTGCAGCATATCGCGACTGCATTTCAGTCCTCAGGTTATACAAACCCAACACATGACAAGGCACTCTGTGTGCTTGAACCACCCCTCACCCTGGCTCCTCACTCTGCTGAATCCTCCTGCAAGAAAGCCCTTTTTTGGTAACACTCACCTCACAGGAACAGACTTATTGGCTCACAAGAGCAGTCTTTACAGTGGGTGTAAATAATAATCACCTTAGATATAATCTAGCCCCAGAAAAACCATTTACAGGTGCTGTCAACTCCCTTTATAGTTTGTGAATAGAAAAAGAGCAAAGATTAGCATCTGTGACCCGACCAAACTGCCTTTACTTTTACTTGCAGGATACACAGTCGCGGAAGTATGTTTGTTTTTCCGTAATGATTAAACTTTGATTTAAACTTTGGTCATGGGCACGTACTGTACCATTACGCAAGCGGCACTTAAGGATGAAGTGTCAGCATAGCAACAATGTGGCCAGCAGCAGCGGTGATCTCTGCAAAGCTGATTGATGAAGAGAACTGCAATGTAAATGCAAATAAATGCCACACCATGGCACCTTCACAGGGAACGAGTTGTCACTATCAATCTATCTGGTAGGGGAAAATAGATTGAACGGTGGCAAATGTAACAAAGCTCCACTCTATGGCAGCGCTGTCCCTGCGAGGGCAGCAGTGTGCTTTCCTGCTCACCTTCCGCCTCTCCTCTCCTTTGCCATAAGTATGGCAGGGCAGGAGTGATCCAGATCGGTCTTGCTGGATTTATACTAAACACGTCTGGTGTTTATTTAGCTCTGAAATAATCCAGGAATTAAAATTACGTTTGGAGGAGGAAAAGAGGAAGCCCAAACAATGAAACCATTCAGGTGCTTGATCTGGCTAACTGAAAGAAAGAAGCAAGCAAACAAAAAACAGCGTAAGAACCACCCCCCCCACCACCCCCCCACAGTAGCTTGTTTAATAAGAGGGAGGGGAGCACAAGGAGGGATAGAGCCGCAGCCACGAACAATTGCTACCCAGCTACTGCTTTTTGTGCAGGAACACGAGTCAGCACTTTGGATGCAGCATTAGGGATTCTGCGGAGATTGACCAAAGTTTGCAACCTGCCAGTTGTCCCAAGGGACAAGGAACATAATTTTCACTATCAGAAGTGAAATCTACTAACTCCTTCCTTTCTGTGCTAGAATAAATGCTGCCATCCAATAATCCCTTTCCCTTTATTCCTATTACCCTCTTTCTTTGGAAGTACACGTGCACACGCATGCACATACACATCTGTATAACAATAAACAGCAGGTGAAGCTTTGATTTAAATGAAGGAATCAAAATGATCATACAAAACATGGCGTGTGGGAGCTGGCCAGCACCCTTCTTAGTGCCACCAGCAGGAATGGGAAGCACAGAGTGGGACGCACCATGAAGAAAGAAACGACAAAACCCAGGTGCCTGGATACACCCCGGGTCTGCCAGGCTCTGCTCTGTGCCATTCCCAAAATACAGGTATTACTGTTGACATGGATGCGAGAGGAGTACTGTTGATTATCGATCAGCAGTCCAGTGTTAATTATGCAGAATATAGGATAGCCCCAAAGTTTGCAAGCAGTAATAATTAGGAACCTATGATATCAGGAGCTTGGGAATGAATGGTCTGGTCTGGCTTTAAATGCTCACAGCCTGGGAATACGTTTAACTCTTTCCTGCTTGCTTTCTACAGTTTTGGCACTGATCAGTCAGAGCAGCTGGTTCTTCGGCAGGCGCTCACCTACAGAAATGGCTCTTTCCTCAGTGGTCAAAACAGCAGCTACAGCTGTAAAAAAATCTAAGAGCCAGAAGGGAAGCACACTCCTGAGAGCGTGATTTACATGGATTTACCTCAGTATAGCAAATAAAATAAAATCTATCACAATCAAATTAATGGCTTCAAAACAATGCAGAGATTAGCAATGAACAGAGCACTCAGTGGTAAAGGGAGTGTGTTCAACAAATCAAAACACAAACACTTCGGGAAGGAGTTGCAGAATTTTGTCAAATTAAAAGTTAAACAATATTGTCTTCTACTAGGAGCTGCCAGGAAGTGTCAAAACACCTAGATACAAAGAATAGGAGTGTAATTACGTGTTTCTGTTTATCGTTTCAGTTCTCATCTCATTATAATTCTGGTTTTCCTACCATTCTTCAGGTAGTGAGCCTTGCTGACATACAGAGCCTATCGCTTTCCTACCCAGGAACTCGTCCCTCCTTCCTTCCTTTTCTTCTCTCCTTGGTCTGCAATGCAGACACATTTCTTAATGGACATTGCCTGTTGCGTCCTCTGGTTTTACTGGTCCCATTTACACATTGCTGCTGGAGCGTGGAGTCCAGGGCAGAGCTAGGCAGGAGGTTGCCCTGCCTGCAGCCCCACGTGCCCAGCCAAGTCAGCTCTGCAGCCCCTTGACCCCACCAACCTCTTCTTTCTGCCCCGGAAAGCAGTTAGGGCTCCTCTTGGAGACCCGCCCCAAATCGATTTTCCTACAGCTGTCTTTACGGTTTTAAAACCTGCCTGCAAGCCCAGATTTCCGCACATTAACCTTTGCCAAATCTTACAGTGCAAAATAAGACACCTATAATTAATTCTGCTTGCTCCGCAAGGGACTAGCGACTGGGTAGCATGTTTTAGGCTGGGATATGCAGAGGCTGGGTCCTCCACTGTTGTTATTTTTACTTTATCCCTGGACTGTTTTCATCTTACATCCTGTGGACGTAGTAAACAATCAACAATAATGAATCAACTTAATCAGTACATTTTTTAAGGCTATTCCCACTGAGAGCAACTTGCACTTTCGTGACAGTTAAGAATCTGCCAAACATTAGCTTAGTTACCAGCAAGAAAAGCTCCCCCCTCCCTTCACCCCATACACAGATTGTTTATCAAAACGTGCTGCCAAGAAAAATATCCCTGCTTTTGGCCTCCACTAGTGATTAATAACACTTGAGAACTGAACAAAACTTTACTGTGTTTTCCAAAAAATGGGGGAGGTGGGAAGGAGGGGGGGCGGGATTAAGAAAGAAAGACAGAAAGAAAGAGAAGGAAAGGAAGGAAGGAAGGGAAAGGAAAAGAAACTGCACTATCTTAAGTCATTTCACATGGCATAACCTCCTTTGCCTCTGTTAACTAGGCCATCTGAAAAGACCTAAACCACTTTTTCTCCAAGACCATGTTATAAATGCTGATTAACATTGTTATTGAAAGAAAGATGTTATGGACACAGGATAAGGGTGAGAATAGAAGGGCGGGCAGGGGGCAGTTTCTTTCATTAGCACACATCAAGATGAGCTATGGGGGGAAACCGAGAGGAAAAAAAAGATCATTTACTTTCTTTTCAAAGACTGTTGGTAAAATTCCTAAGGGAGACTAAGTGCCAAAATTAACTGTCTTAGTGTATTACTTTTAGACACTACTGCCTGGGTGAATTAAGTCAAGTCTTCAAGCAGCAGCCAAAGATAGCTGCAAGCTGAAAAAGAGGCACTGTATTTCCTTGTTTTGTGGTGAAACTCACAAATTTGTGGAGATTGTCTTTGCTCCAGGGTTTTTTTCATCTCTCTCTCTTTCTCTTTTGCCTCCTGGGCTATTTTTACTATTTTATATTTGGCATTATAAATGTGTTTTGTAAAGGGAAGGCAGGTAAGAAGCAATTTTAAAGAAAAAACAGAAAAGTAAAAAAAATGCAAGTGCATCCCCATATACTGTATCTATTCATATATATGTATACATACATGTGGGAATATATATGTATGTAAGTCATATAAGGTACTTTTCATTACTCTGTACTCCAAAAGACATTATTTAGTAAAAGATAATAAACAGCTCTTGAACAGTGGGATATAGACTAGTGAAAACAGTTTACTGAAATTAATGATGCTGGATTGAACCAAACCTTCCCTTTGGAATTAGTGCCAGACATAGTTTTCCTGAACCCTGTCCAACTGCCTGAGCGACAGACAATTTTCATTCTATTTGTGCTAAAGGCTTATGACTAGTGCTGGAAAATGAAGCCCTTGCCCTTGATCTCAGTGTAGATTAAAAAAAAAAAAAAGGCAGAACTGTGCCAATTTGTTTCCTCTGCCAATAGAAGCCCTTGTGCTTTGGGTAATGCAAAACAATAAAAAGTTCACATGAAAACTCTCCATTGAAAGGAAACCCACCAAGAGTCATGTATCTCTGCTACATTCGTCAGCCAGTTTCCGAGATTCTCACAATGTCAGCAAAATGCAGAGGGTAAGGGCAGAAAATATTTACCAGCCAGCAATACCATCTTCTTTTTCTGTTCCATGTCTCACTGCTATGCATTTGAGGATGACTGCTAAAAAATACTCTACTGTAAATAACCACACTCTCCCTTCTGCTAACACCCATCTCCCCACGCTCAGGTTCTGCATGTAGGTTTGGGGCTCTGCAGCCCCTGTTGTGGGCGTTGATTCTATTTCTGAGGGGTAAAATACCCATTTGACATACACACCCCGACTTACAAACAGTGGCTATACTGTACTGCCGTCAGTCAGCTAATCTCCGATTGCTTTTTCCTAGATTATTAATAAAATTAGAATCCGAAGCAGAAGGCGTGTGCTTTCATTGTACAGTCTGCACTTGTGACATGGTACATGTGGAAAATTTTGAGTGCACTGCAGTGAATGGTCTGGGGGTTAGTTTTTAGCTTCCGCTAAGTACCTGGCAGGCTGCCACGGCTGAAGGATTCTGGGAACTGAAAGGCTCCCAAGTACAAACTGCCAGCATTAAGCAGTCCTGACAGCTCTGCTCCTTCCACACTTGGCAGCAGTTCAAAGTGCTCTTTCATTTGAAAGGCTGGAAGGCTGCCATGTGCAATGCAGATTTGCTGTGCCTGCTCTCATAAGGAACTGATAAATGCCGTTGCTGTTGCCATGGGGACAGGAGGCTATCAGAATGGCCTTGTGATCTGCAGCCTCTCAGCTCTGCAGGGTTTTTTTTTCTTTTTTTTTTCTTTTTTTTTTTTTCCCTGAGATGGTGAAAAAAACGTTCTAGAGAAGGTTAACTCTTGAAGGACAGGAAGCGCTGGTTTGAAAGGACAGGGTGAGCCTCTGTGCGTGCTCCTCCATAGTGCTGGGTACAAGATTAACACGTACCTGCCAACTGTCCCTATTTGGGAAGGACTGGCCCCAGGGATTTTTTTTTAAGACCCGGAGGGAGGGAGGGTGGGAGGGAGGGAAAGGAAAGACCTCCTTCTCCCCTCTCAGTCCCTTCAGATTTCTCTTCCAGTTCAGGATCTCCCAGCATAATTAAAAGGCTGTCCCCTTTCTTCCCCTCACTATCCCCACATACAGTTTTCAGATGCTGGTGGAAATGAATTAATTTGCCACTGGATCTTGCAACATGCCTGATGTCTTTAGCTCTCATTAACATCACCGGACAGCTAGCAGGATTAGACCCATTATGTGGACTCCATGTGTGGTTAATGTGAGTAAAAAGAATGAACAATGTGATATAAAACTGCATGTTTAAGAGAGATCTTAGTGACGATGCAAGTCCTGAGAGTGAATCTCAGCTTGTCCTGGTTCCCAAGATTAAAATAAACACACCCTTGAGCTATGCACAGTTTGAGTGTGTATATAAATGAGTGTGCACATCTACTTCTGAAAAAGTGTAGAGAAAAATATAGGTGCCAAATATTTTAGCCAGAGTTTATACCCTTTTTCCTATGCTTACTTTTTTTTTTTTACACGTTATTTCTTTCCATCTCTGCTACAGCAATAAATGTAGGTTCCCTAAAGACATTTTGCTGCAGTTCAGTAAACTAAATTGTGTTTAACCATAGCGAAGCCTGAGAATGACATCATAGTGGGGAACAATGGAGTGCATCACTCCTCTCCCTGACCACGCAGCAAACTTCAGGGCAGCGTTTAGAAAGATCAATATGGGCATGTATCTGTGTTTACAGAGTGCATACAAAACATAATAAGCATTCAGATAGTGGCATAAACCAGGAAAGATAAAGCATAGGGCGAATTTTGTTTATATACTGGAGTGTTAGCAGTTTGAGGGCTTTTTTTAAAACTGGGAAAAAAATCAACCACCCCCCACGTGAGGAAATCTCCCCCTTCCTTCTCTAAACACAGATCTCCGCCTTCCAGAACTGTATACTTGTATCTTTCCAATATATGTGAACGGTATTATATGAAATGGCACTTTAAAACTAAATGACATAATTTCAACCCAAATTCAATAGATAACCTGGTTAACCACTTGATGCTTAACCTGTAGCTTTTTTAAATAAACACTACCACTCTTACTTATTTTAGTTTCGCTTCATTTCAGTTTCACTTATTTTTTACTGCATTCATTGCTTAAAAGCTTTTTGGCTGTGAACGTGTTAAGCGAAGGTTTGAATGAAATGTATGTTTGAAAAACGTACAAGGGAAAATGTTTTAGAAATAACACAGAAATACATGCTATAGGTATGTGTACACACACACACATGCACACACACTCTTTACCTTTCCTGAATTCTCTTTTAGTTTCTGTTTTCAAACAAATTAAGGCATCTGTGATTCTGAGTTTTGTATCTGACATCAAATCCTGCTGGTTAAAACAATCTGCGCATGCAATACTAGAGAAAAGCTACTTGTATACATTTGCAAAGCAATTTCAAAATTGCAGACAAGGCTGCATTTCACAAGCTTTTTCAGGCTTCACAAGCCTTTGCACCACACTGAGCTCGGCCAAAGGAAATATTTCTTCCTGACTGCTTGGGATTTTTAAAAAAATAAATAAATGTGAAGTTAACTGTAATTCTACTGTAACTTCTTTACCTGATTCTCTCTGGGTTCTCGCCTACGGTTGTCATGGTAATTTGATAATTCTGGCTTGCTCTCTACACATTCTGTTTGTCTCACTGGATTTCCTGATTATTCATAAAACTCTTTTAAAAAACCCTCCTGTCTCCCCCGCCTCTGCCCTCGTTCTGGGCTCAATCCTGCTTTTTTCATTCCTCTAGAATATAGGAATGTGCATTATTTTGCTACAAGTCTACTAAGGTGAAACTGTTTGCTCCACTTACCTGAAAATGGAGATAATGAGATAAGCATACATACTAGAGCACTTCTTATATTATCTTTCATAGTCTATGACAGGGGATAGAGAGGAAATGTGGAAAGATAACTGCATATAGATTTCTTGTAAAGTACTTGGATCTTAATCCTATAGATATTATTTAGGGTTTAACTGCTGCATTTCTGACAGCAGAAACATGTATTTAACTGTTGCCTTTTCAAACATGACAGACACATTTGTACCTAGAGTGAGAGAGTTAGAATATATTCTCTCTATATGACGGAATAGAAGCAATATTTTTATTCAGGGTTTCAGGTTGACAATTTATGCCAGAAGAAACAAACTGATCATGCTTTGAATGCACCAGTAAAACCAAAAGAAAAATGGAGACTGCTAAGTAATATTTAGCTTGAGTGTGTATTTACAAAAGGTTTATGTCATCGATGTGTGCATTTTTTAAAAGCACGCAGTGTCAGATTATGTATACAAAATATATACACACACATTATCGATGTATACATAATACATAGGTACGAAGGTACATAAAACCTGCTTTTTGGGGGGCAGTTGTTCTCCCCCAAACACTACATGATTTTTGTGATAAAAGCACAGAGCTACCATATGTACCTATAGTTACTTTAAATAATTTGCTGGAATATTACATCTCATATTATTTCCTTTGTCTAGTCCTTGTACATTTTGCCTCTATGCTCTTCAGGAAAGGATATGTATTTCACTGTGCTGCATCTCAAAGAATTATTTCAAGGCAAATAATTCATCACCATTAAGAGTCATATGTGAAACTACAGTCTAATTTATTACAATTTAGACCCAATAATTTCCACTATACGCTGCATTTCCAATGTATCAATGGAATCTGCAATCCCACTGGACAAAAAGTATCTGTATCAACTAAAAGTACCAGTATCAATGGAATCTACAAATTCTGCTGTCTGGCTTCTATTGTTTTCATATTCTTTCTCTTTCTTGTACTGGAAAGCACATTTGGGATTTCTTACTAAGCCCTTTTGATGGCATCACGCTGTGGAATCTGCTAAGCTCAGTAAGCATTCCAGCGGTGACAGCCTCTCTGCCCCAACCTATTGACAAAATCTAGGACATCTGTGACATCACCTGACAGTCTGTGACATCACCCTGCGAACCACAAGACCAGAAAAGGTTGCTGTTCCTTAATCATCATGAATTTAAAAGGTGTCACATGTAGTATTTCTCATGCAACTGCAATGTCTTGATTTTAACCGTGAAAGTGCTGCTAAAATAACCCCTTGTACATAGAATAAAGGACCTATAAATCTGTAAACTTTTCAACTGTACAAATCTTATTTTCTTCTTGCTTTGATTTTCAAATTTCCATTTTCAATAAACTAAAAATGACAAATTTTTTCCAGTTCCTATGTAATGTAATAAATCATCAATGAACACATTTTCTCTTATGTTCTAAAACCCACATATCTCCCACTGCTACTCAACAGAAGAGGTTTCAGTAAATCGCATGTAGGACTTTTCATGTTAAATTAACTTTAAACTCCTATTTATTCATGTATTTCTAAAATAGACACCACAGAAGCTGAATAGACTGTATGCTTCATACCTAGCAGAAAACTGATGGCCTCTGAAAAGAAGACTGAGCAGGGGAATGCTCTATTTTACATTCTGCTAACACCTGGCTATAATACTGGATGTATTTTTACAAAATATATCCAGTAGCATTTATTATTTGAGTGATCATAAATATTTACAAAGAAATTACAGTCTTGAAAGCAACCTATAAACTGATGCTTTTTTCTTTTCTTAGAATGTTGTTTGTTTACATACCTGCTAATTGCTAAAATTCAGTAATCTGTAGTGATCTTACTTTTATTAGTGTAAATTAGCAAAGCCTTGCTGCAAATTACCAAGGTTTTGCCACGCAAATATAATAGGCTCAGCTATTTCTTTTAAAAGTCAGTGTGCTCTAGTCCTTTTTTTTTTTTTTATTACTGTTATCTTTAGTTCTGTGAAGCCTTGGAACATTTCCCAGTCTGGATCTATAGAAAGTTTCCCGGGAAAATGTATAAAGAGCCTGTGTTCTGCTTTACTCTGTGCTGGCAGTGCCTGTGTGCTTTTGGTGAGCTATGTCTTTGAAGACCTAGCCCATGCATGGAGTCCAGTCAGGCTGAAAAATTTAGCAGTTGAGACATTTTGCAATCCAAAATCTCTTTTAAACAAAGGTGTGGTTTAACAGGACTGGCTGCTTCTGACCTCTTTCAGCCTCTTATTATTGCAGCTGCTATGATGTAAGGCTGAGTATGGTAGAGTTAAAGTAGCTGAGGCTCAGGGAGAAATGCTGAGAACAGCTGTTTCACTGTAAACATTAACAAGGGTTTGACTTCATTTGCAAGCTGGGAGCATTCACAGTTTCTGCACAAATAATACTTTGGGAATTTGATCTAGATGTTCACAGCACAAAGGAAAAAAATTATCCCTTCTATACATTACTGCAGCTTTGAATAAAGCAAATTCTCTGCACAGAGATGCATCCCATTAAAATCAACAGGGATTTTTTCACATTAATACACAGTTTCACACAGACGATACAGACGCACACACAGGGAAAGAAGAAGCAATATTTATCTGCTTTAGCTATTTCTAAAGCTCCTATCACATTGGTATCTAAGTGCCAATTAGATACCAAAAATATTCAGTTGTAGCAGACACTGATGTCTGCTGATTATTGCAGAGCTACAAACAGAATCCTATCCAAGAGGGCAGAGAGGGATTTGAATGCTTTCCCCTTAGCTCGGTGCTGCAATTCATGGATGTTAGAAAACAAATTTCAGACCTCATTTCCTTCATTACGTTCTCGAGGTTGCTTTATTCTGAAACAAATGAAAAATCTCAGACAAAGTGACCTTTGCAGCCAGTGGGGACATTCACCGACATCACATACATCTGCATATGCACACATGGACATGTGGGCCAGATTCTCCAGACACTGAAAGCTGTTTTTTTCCCACAGTATCAATGCAATGGAGTCTGCGAGGCAGCTCAGCCAGTGCAGATACAACAAAGCCTCAGCTGGTTTGCAGCCACTGCAGGGACTGCAATGGCTCTTCTTTTCTCGAGTCCTTGAGAAAGACATATAATTTAGAAACGGCTAAACTGAGCCCATTTCTCCCAGATCCTCAGTTACCAGACTAGTTTCTTGGGTCCAGTAGTAGCCAGTGCAAAATACAGTAGCTCTGCTGGTGTTACAGTTTACACTGGGGACCATGCTGGCAGGGAGACAACCCCAGGATGATGCAAGGATGGCTTAAAGCTGCATTTTCACCACCTTCTTGGCCTGCCAAGAACTGCTTGGCCAAAGCTTGGGGTCTGGGCAACAGTCCCTACTTACAGATTCCTTCCAGAAACTCCCCATATTAAACATAAAGCTATATAAATCCTGACTATCTTCCTCATTTGTTATTGTTATGGTTCACAGGCTAAGTAGCATAAACTCTGGTCAGCCCTTTGATAAAAGACCAAGGCAAACCTGGGGTCCAGAAAGACTTGTTAAAGTTCATCACTTCCAATGAAAATCTTGGTTTTGCCTGTGCTGTTGGATGTGAACCCCTTTAAATGAGAAATAAAATTAACCAATTGGACATCTGACCTTTTTAATGTTCCCAGGACATTTCCCACAAATCTGGAATATCAAATTTAGTATCTCTCTAAAATTCAGAGCTAGTTAACTATATTCCATTCTCAAGCTGTTTGTGTTTATGCAGGATAAGGGGAGGGTTTTGGTCACTGTTCTGTTTTATGGTGTTAATCTATTATGCAGTTGAACAGCTACTGTCTCCTCCTCCAGAGTGGCTGTGTTTCTTCAGGTCGTGATTTGTTTCTACATTTTGGGATGAAATAACATAAAACTCTGTTTACGTGGTACAGCTGTAAATATTATCTCTCTTGCATTCCTGTATATAGTGGAAAATAAAAATATTCTGAGTGCCATTTATTCTTGAGCCCAGGCATGTTCAAATCTCCAATTAAAGTTTCACCATCCATGTGTGATAATTGAGGCCTTGAAATGCCCCTGGAAATGTATCTCTCTTTCTTTCCTTCCTTCCCTCTGACAGGATTTCAGAGCTCTGGAATCTTATCTGTTGTGAGTTGCCTTTCCCCTAGTCATACTTTTTATTGAACAAATGTTCAAAAAACTACCCAGTTGTTTGCCTAGATCTTGTAACCAAAACAAGGCCTCATCCCATGCCTATAATTTCTTCTCAAGCCGAACGCTGAATGGGGCTAAAGCCAGCATACTATTATGTTTGGAACCAAGTTCCATCCAGGAAAATGATACAAATGAACCTGGGAAATAAGCTGCAGCTTGAGAAAGTAATAAAGCATGTTACAGTACTCATATGTAACTGGAGATGGAGGAGCTGCTTCCAGAACAGGGACTGGAAAGGACATGCTGGCACCTGTGTAATTTCTGAACCACTGAAGTCAAATTCTTTCCCCTCTGTTTTGGCAAGTCCAGAGACCAGATGAGATGCCGTGGCCTGGCCAAAAAGAGACTGCTCTGGCACTACAGAATACAGAAGCCTCTTCTATAGCCGATTCTTCCTGTGATAGTAGCTCTTCTCATCACCTCAAAAATGCTCCCTGAAACACCAGCTGCAGTTTCTATAACTGGTTGAAACATCTGTCACCACCTTTAGAACCATTCAAGCAAAGAATGGGATAAGACACCTCACAGCACTGGCCCAGCAAAGAGTAACCCTACTCTAGGCTGGCAGTGAACATTCAGGCAGCTGTATCGGGGCATGGTAATTCTGAAGGGCACCGAATGCTCTATCCCAAAGGTCTCTGAGAAAACCTGGTCCAAAACTTTGGGTTTTGTATTGAAATTCCCCATTAAACATCCCTGTAAGTTGAAACATTTGATGTTGTCATTTGTTCCCATTTACTAATCCCACCTAGAAGCCTTCTTGTCTATAAACCTGTCAGACACACACAGTTGTCCACGAGAAACCAACAAACTCATCATCTTAGTGAATCACAACACTAGCCCACGCTGGTTTTCCTGTGTTAAAAACAGGACTGTCAAGGTATTCAGAGATCTGAGAGAAGCTGACCTCTAAGCATACAATCCAACCCTATTGACATACGCTCCAAACTATAAATACTCTGGTTTATTTCATCCATTCCTCGATTTGTCAGAAATAAAACCTCATTTCTTAACTAAGACTCTATAATTGAAAATAAGTCCTTCCCTTCTGGCCCTCACTGCTGTCCTGCAACTCACATGTTGCTGCCACAGTGCGCTTCCAAATGTTCTTCACACCAGTGAGAAGTCCACCACCTCTGGTCACAAAGAATTGCACTTATTTCCCTTCCTAGTGGTCCCTGTCAGAATGCTGAACCAGTCCGGTTTAAGGAAATCACTGTGAAACTGCAGAAGTTTAGGCTAGAAACATAACTAGCCAAAAAGCCAATCATATTGAAAATGTTCTGGGATTTTTTGTTTTGTTTTGTTTTTTTAAAAAGGAGGGGGGAGGGAAATTCCTGTGATTTTCCTCAAACATTTTCCGAAGTCAGTTTTTCTCCAACTATAAACCAAAACTTCATCTGGAAGGTGTGCTTGTATTCCAATCCAGGCAGTCTTTTGGGGAAAAGCATAAAACACCAGACTATATCACAAACCTTTTTGATTAGAAAAACAACTCCAATCTAGCTTGTTATCTGCAAATAGGTGTGGTGAAGCTTCTGTAATGGGAAAAATGGCTGCATTCTCTAGCGGGTCAAATACAAAACAAAAAATGTACCCTAGTCAAAGATAAAGTCTGAACTGATTTTTGAAGCTTTTAATTTTAAAGCTACCTGTAAGAGCCAAAGGAATAATGGCGGACTTGTAAGAAGGAATACAAAAAAATGTCAGTGCCAAGCACACTGGGAAGGGAACTGTGATGGAGAAAGTGCATCTCAGAAATAGATTTTTGAGGTGACAGCCTGAGGATGAGGTCCAATAAGGGAATTAAGTTACGCAGAACTTCAACCCTGCAGTGCCAAAATGAAAGGTACTGGGTTGCTAGAGGGGAGTTCAGAACCTCTTGTTCTGTGTCTAGATTTCCTATATAGAGCATGGGAAAAATTAAGCACCTCTGAGTATGGTATCCAAAACATCTGTTTCTGTATTTTATCCAGTGACTATTTATATGAAATATTTAAGAAACAGTCCTGAAAGCTGGGAAGGGAATCTAAGGCAGTCTCTGCCAGATGGGTGCCTTAACCAGTACAGTCATGCTTTCTCTTACGCTTTCGCTGCTCTCTGTGACTCCCATTCTCTCTCTCTGGCCCAATGAACTTAAATTATTTTCTGCAGCATGGCACAGTTTCAATAGGAAGGGTGGAGAGTGCCTGCCTTCAAAACAGCCTGCAGTCTGGTGGTCAGGCCGCTCTCCTGGGACGTGTGAGTCGGAGTCTCCTCACGCACGGAACATTCTTGTGCTCTCAGACAGGAAACAGTGAGGGTGCACTTGAGAACTCACCTTGTTTTTTCTAATCTCTAACTGCTATTATACAGATAATAAAAGGAAATATTTAACAATAACCATGAGAATTACTGACACTTACAGACACCTTTAATCTCTGAGATTCCAAAGCAAACAATGGGTTATGCTGAAGCAAGTTTGCCCTTTGGAACTAGCAGAAGCACCCAAGAATGCAGAAATGGGCTTTGCTATACTTCTTAAAATGTTGAAATGCATGTTTTTTTTGTGAGCTAGATCAATTCTGTAGGCTGAGTCGGAAGAAAATTCTGCTTGCACTGTAACCTCTTTTGTCCACTCTGTGGAGACTTGCTAACACTATTTCAGCTTTAACCTCCTTCAGCTCCTTCTGCTTTCCTAGAGCAAAAGTACAGCAGTTGTATTTAAACCCTGTGTAGAATCTCAGAGGGGTAAGTCCTACCCACAGGTATGCACACTTGAATCACATGGCTTACTATCAGTTAATCATCTCCTGAGGCATAGTGCAAACAACACTGCACAAGCTTCGGCTAGGAGATGAAGAAAACTTCAACATGTTATTGAAAGTGAAGAGAATAGCTTGAAGGAAGCAGAAAATAATAAAGCATGTTGGATTTTGGCCAAGACAGTAAGAATTAATAGCCATACTTCCAATAGTGTACTATAGAATATACCATAATTACAGCTATGGCCCATTGTCTGGCAGGTTGTTGGTTTCACATGGATTTGACAGTTTTGCAGGTTGGTCCCCTTTGAATCTACTTTAATTCTTACTATATTTAAACAAAAGAAAAAGAGGAAGAATTTCTGAGTCTGCACAGCTCTGGATGGCAAAGCTACACAGAGCTCACAGAACAGTGGGAAGTGAACTTTCCAGAATATGGGTGTCTCTTTTTTCAGCCAAACCAACACTTGCTGCTCAGATAATGACAGCCAGTCAGTCTCGGCCTGCCTCTGTGCTGCAGCCGGCCAGGAGTCCTGGCAGTGCAGGTCCTACTTCCAGGGTTACTGCACCATCCCTCCAGCTACTGCACTAACACAAGAAGCAGTTGTAATGGCCCCATACTGTGCCTCCAGTCTTTCTGTGCCAATTGCTGTGCATTAGCAGACGTTGTATATTGAAAGAACAAGAGCCAAACCTGTCTCAGTTTCTAGTTTTTTTGACTCAGGAAGTTTATGCAATGCAGGAAGTTATGGTTTCCCAAGTTCTTTCCATAAACAGTGTCTTTGGTGAGCGCTTTGCTCCTCTATGACCCAATCAAATCAAGGGCAGTTAGCATATAAATAATTTCAGGTCTGTATTTAAATGTTTTGCTGAATCTGGGCATAAGTAAAGATATATTTAAAGACAAAAATTTTTCTAAAATTATGGATTCAGAATCTTTGTGCATACCTCAGGAAATGAAGAACTAATGATCTTTTTCTAATAGCTTCACTAACATTCTACATGAATTCCTTCCTTTTCCTATTGCATTTAAGACTTGTAAAATGTGTGCTTTTATTATTAGGCTTTTGGTTTGCTGTAATTTTTGCTTTTGTATTTTTTTGCCATACAAACGTACGTGGATTTCAATTAAGGGAGACTATCTTTGGTAGGCATGCCAAAGTGCACACACTATTCCAATCTGAGAACCTTTTGAGGAGACAGGTCATGCCCGTACTCCCTGAGCATACGCTGAACGAGCAGGTAAGAACAACATCACAAAAACCAGGCTCTGTCTCTGCCTCCCGGTAACACAGTCCCTGCAGCACGCGTGCCACTGACTCATTGGTCTCACACAGAGCCAGTGACCATATAAACAGGGCTGCAGCCAGACACCGTCCATCAGCTTCCACTTTGCAACTCTGACACATACACTATGCCTCTTGCTGCAACTTCTGCTGCTGCTGCTATTGGTTTTGGATAGGATCAGACTTGGAAGAACTAACTTGGACACAATGGGATGGGACACAATGGTTCTCAATAACCGGGAGAGAGTTTGGGACTGCAGGCCTCTCCCTCATCCTAGGCAAAGACCAGAAAACCTCTGCCACTTATCACCTAGACGTACTCCTATAGCAGAGTCTATCAAATACAGATCTCTTCCCCAGCAAACACAGGAAGGGAGAGGGAGATGAGCATGCACCAGGAGGACTGTTTCACATTCTACAGAGGGAGGGTGGGCAGTGACTACACCACTTTAGGATAAGGAGTCACTCTGTGCAAGCAACTGGAGCCTGCCCAGCAGCGTGATGGGCTTTATCCTCATGTCCATAAGCACTGCGGTCTGCTCACAAAGCATGGACATTCATGACTCCTGTAGCCAGTTCTGTAGTGACAGAAAAGTTCATTGTCAGGTGGCCAGCTCAAATGTGCTCAAGTCCACCATCCCAAAATAGTGTGGACCACTGTTGCCCTGAGATCATAACACAGGTTCCCAGAAAGTATGCTGAAATAGAGGAAAAGGGGCCAGGAGATTAGTTAATTGTGCCTGGCACAGAAGGCCTCTGACAAAATTATTCAAAAGAGATTTTACTTCCTGGCCTACAGAGCCTTGCTGAGTACAAGGAAGAATACAAGGACATAATGACAGAGTATGCCTACTGAACATGTGATTCCTGTATGTTCTGGGTTAGGGTATTGATTGCACTTTGATCAGTGCTATCTATCTTGTGCTCTCCTGGTCATGCTGTCCTACCAGACAGGGAGGCAAATATGAGTATTTCATCAAGCACTAAACTCCTGATGGGCTGGGGATAAATGAGCTTTCGATCAACTCATCAAGGCTACCAGGTCCTCCAGAGTTTTTACAGGGGCCCATGAGAGCCTTTCCATCCAGAATGGATGCTGCAAATAGAGCCCTTCATAGTAACTTCTCAAAAGCTAGCACCAGTGTAGGCCATGAGTCTGGCTTCTTGATGGGGAGACAAGTCTGAGCAGCTATCAGAGTTTATTTTACAGCAAAACTCACAGCATGCTCATGAAGTGCAAACGTGGGCAAATGGCCACTACCAGTGGCCATTTCCCTGAGCCACTCTTTTTTTTGCCCCCTCTTCCCTCATGACCTAACCCTTCAGCCCTCCATGACTGATGTCTTATTCCCCAGGAATGTCCATGGGCTTCAGCCCCTAAAAGGAAGCCAAAGGCTAGTCAATGTGCATTTGGTAGGAGCTCCCTCCCACTCTGCTGGAAAAGCTTCTCCCCTGTGAATACAGTACACCTCTGGGGGGACTCCATTCCCTCCGTCCCATCCCCAGTGCTCACTGCACGTACCATCTTCACACTGTGCATTCTGGACCAGAGTTTCTCCCTCTACATAGGATGCCTATTTTGGCACACACAAAGGGCCAGGAAGGTGAGAGGAATAAAACATAAAGGCCAGGGCCCAAAAATTCAGAAAAATATAAAAGGGCACGATATTGTAGTGCAGTATTCATTTTACAGCTAGCTCGTTATTTATCAAAAAAGCCCAAACAGAGCAATAAGCTATTTATTTTCAGCAAACGAAGTAAGTGGTGATTTGGGCACTAATAAGAATATGCAGAAGGTTTGGGAGTCATGTAGAAAGATCTTAACATGATGAAAGGGGACAAAAATACCTTTACATTTTGCCCTTCCTTCTCCTATCAGTTCCTGCTTCTCACTGTCCACCAGCAAGATGCCAAGTTTGCTGGGAAGCACCTGGACTAGCAAGGCCAGAATGCTTGTCAGGGTATCTCGGAGACCTGGAGGTCTAGCACAGCTTGAATTTGTACTGTTTGCCTATAAACCAAAGCAAGTTTTTCTTGCCCCAAGACCTACTTATTTTCCCCTTTAGTAGAAAACCTCAGCATAAATTAAGCTTGTATTCTGTAGAAATGTCTAAGAGATGAGGCCACCAGCATGAAACAGGGGTGCATCGTATACAAATACACATGAAATAGAACATCTCTAGTTTTAGTATAGTCAGGTAATTGTTGCTGTTACCGGGGTCAGGTAAACTATAAGGAAAGGTCTCAGGTTAAGTCCTCTACTTCTCAAAAATATCAATAAATGTCCAGATTTTCCTCTTCAAACTACTGTTACATTAACTGGCAGATCATCAATTTCAGATTGAAATAGTCCAGTGTTGATACAGTCAGAAAATCAATTATATTTCTAATTATATTAGTGTGAATATAGGCTAACTGTATTAAATTAGAAATTTTGTTCTGACAGAACACAAGTTAGGTTTTTTGTTCAAAAGTTAGAACTCTTGAAAATCCCACCTAATATGGGTAATAATGCTGTACACTGCAACAGAGATTCCAGTTAGCTTTTCACAGGAAAAAGGGGATGCGACTACATCTATTTTTAAAATTCAATTATTAAAGTGCCTTTGAATAAACTGACAATAAAACACTTAATGATCAACAGCACTACATAAATGCTAGCAAATTACAGGAGACAGAGACCGATGAAAATTGCAAGATAAAATTATTCAATTTTATATTTGGCATATGTGGGTTTGTTTCCAGCCAACTACCAAAATAAGTAAATTATTTTGTTATGGGCCTATGTTTCATACCAAGGTCTTCACAACTCTCATAGTTTATAGTGACTAAAAATGCTAAAAGGAGATGATCAAGATAAAGTTTTGTGTTTTGAACACCCTTGCTAACAAAATCTATAATACTGAATCCAAACCTCCCTTAAAATATTATTTTTCAACAATTAGACTGTTTAGTTTGTTTATTGATTTCCCTAAATATTGGCAGTGAAACAAATCTGATCTGTGTCAAGGTTGTTTCTAATCAGTTGTGCTTTCAAAGTCCCAGGTATCTATCTATATATATTTCCCCTATTAAGGTTTCAGATCTTACTGGGAAAGCTTTGCATTTGTCAAGAGCTGATATAACGGAATAATAGTTACCTAACACTTGACATTATAAGGCCTTGGTTTAGTTGCTTGTAACTGCTAAACTTTAATCATTTGAATTTAATTTTATGTGCCGCCTCAGGATGATACTTTGTACAATGTCAGCATAGATATGTCTGTCTTTTCTGACGAATAACTTACAGAAGACTATATTGTTTTGTCAATGATAAAAAATGCTTACACTTGTTTTCAGAAGGTACCTTGATGCTTCAGAACTGCAAACCAAATACTAGGGTAGCCCTGGCAGAGAAAAACTTTTCTTTGTTCCCTAGGTAATTCGTGCTGGTAAGGTGGAAAACAACCCGCCATAATAAAGACTACAATGGCTAGCTGTGTACACTCAGTACATGTAAGAGGCTAGTAAGTAAATATGTTGATTATTTCATCCATACTGAGCACATCCTTCTACGGGCTGAGCTGACAGGGAGTTTCTTTCCAAATACTGAAGGAAATACACTAAAGAGACTTAGAGCAGAGGGTCTGTAGTCATTAGCGTATGCACAGTTTCAGGACAAGGCTTCCTGAGTCCCAACATTCCTCTATTGTCAGCAAATAACCATGAAATCCCTTTGCAAAGTGCTTGTCTCATTTTGCCTTTAAAGGCTGGTTCTCATAAAGGATAGCTGCCTGTTGTTAAGGTCAGTTAGCTCAAATGGTAGATGCCTGTACAAGCATATCTACGTTCCAGCTGTACTAATGATCCATGTGAGACTTAATGTTGTTCCACATGATGGAATTAACACAGGAAATTATACATAAAGAGATTATATTAAAAGAATATTATGGCTGCAAAGTCAAACACTCAAAAATTTAAAATGCTAAAATTCACATACTGCCATGAAATCTTAATTCATTCTTTTCTTGTTGTTCACATAGAGCACAAGATGAGCAACATGGTTAAAACTGTGTGGGTACAAGCAGGTCCCAGGAAATCAGCTGCCTTAACTTTATCTTAACAAAGGACATGTACTTAATTGTTGTGCTGAGGAAGACTCTGCAGCCTAAAAATGAGGACAATGACAGTTATGATTCATCAGCCATTCATGTATCATGTAAATATTTTGAAAAATAAAGCTTAGTTTAATGAGTAATGCAAATCTTACCATCAAATGTGCTTCATGATGGGTGAATCTATGTGTCTTTCTTGTCTGTGTTTATCTCAAAGAGATAGAAAATGACTTCAAGTTTCTAGGAGTGTGTGACTTGTACCCCTTCCTCCCAGCCCCTGATAATATGGTTAGCTTAATTAGTGCCACTTTATGAGGCAAAGCCATTCTCTGTAACTGGGCAAGTCAGGTATGAGTTCCCTCTCCCCTTGTTATCAGGCCCTGAAGGTCCTGTGAACCAAGCAGACAACCTAGATTTCTTCTTCCCCTCCCTGCCAGCCTGAAAGTTCCTAAGCACCAGGCTGATTACTGCCTTCCTTACCAGCCTTGAAGGTGCCAGGCGCCAGGCCAGCCAGGTGGTGTTGATGACCAGTATACAGAGCACTGTCTACAATGTCAAGCAGTTACAAGTCCTAAGTGGGGAAGGACCGGAGCTGCTGCTGGACAGTGAGCCCCATGACCTCCTGATGGCCAAGGATGCCTCCGCCATTGTTTGCTTCCTCCAAGGACTGAGTGACTTGGATTGTTTATATGACTTTTGAGTCTAGATTATGACTGTTTTATTGATACAGAAAACCATGTATTAAGATCTGATCTGCAGAGGGTCTAAGTAATTAGAAACCATAAGTATAAATTCTGTATTATGCTACTTATAAATTGTACTACCTTGATTCTGCTTGTAGAAATCCTGTGCAATTCTGTGCTATACTAATCATAATAGCCTGTTAAGAAAATCAAGTTTTAATTGTAACTACAACTTAGTGCTGTCATTATTTTGCCAAGGGTCCCTAAAAGAACCTGTCTGTCCCCTTAGTATCAGGTGACAGAGTGGTTTAGTCCCATCAAAACTAGTAATAAATTATAATTATTGTGCTATGTAAATAATCAGCTCCATCCACAAACAGAAGGTAAACTGTGAAATAAACTGTAAATTTACAACAGAAAAAAAATGCAGATGCTAGGTTATACATAGACAGCAGCTTAAACCCAGGAAATCCCAGCTCTTACGTGTAGTAACTTGGGCTTCATTTCCACCATTCTTGGCGTCACTTCTCCTTGATGGAATTATAGCTTTCTCTCTCAGTGGTGGTTATTGATTTTTCATAAGTTTGCATGCAAATAATTAAACTGATAACTCTGGATTACATATGACAAATGAACAGTAAAACCTAGCACCTCCTGAAGCTTGGAAATGTTCCTCTGTTAGTGACGTTACAGCTGATCTTGAATTGGTCATCTGAAGTTTAACTCCATCATTTCTTCCACATTGTTTTTGTCTTACTATTGAACAGAACTAGCTGTTCATTGAATATCCCAGTAAATTTTCCAAGATAAAAACCCTGGGTTCTGCGTCTAATAAAATGGGCACTCCTTGAAATAACCCACAGGCTGCTAATAAAAAATTTATGTACTGTAACAGCTCATTTAAGTTGCTTGACCCTCAAAGAAGATTAGGTACCTTGGCTTTCTATACTGTGCTGGGAGAAAATTAAATGCCCCAATCAGACAATTGAAAAGGATGAGTGGTGAGCTGCACAAAGATGCATAAAAGGAGAGAAATGTGAAATGCTGTTGAACCCAGGAATTCCATCTTCAAGGTGAGAACTCTGAGTACCAGCCTAGTGAGTCATGCCCCTTCTTGTCTGCCATTCTTCTGGAACCATAGATCTCGTACTCCTTTCAGCACGAAGGCACAGAGCCAACAGGAAGAAAAACAATGCCCCTACCTCAACCAGTTTGCTAACTGTTAGGGCAGGCTCCTAGGGAGGAAGAAGATGCCATAATTGAACCTCCTTAAGCAAACTAAATGCAGAACCCCAAGGACTTTGTTGGCAAGTCCTCTCACCGCTGTCTTAGAGGGTAAGGCAAGAGCTCTAGTGCAAGGTAAGGTAACCACCATATAAAAGGTGACCCCTGCAATCTCACTTTAAGAAGAATTAGTTACGATTCCTTATGTAATTTTCATTCCTAAAATTATTGTGTAGTATAACAATCCATCATTAAACAGCCACGATGTTCTTACCCAGAAATGGCAGTATTTTAGCCATGAACAAGCAGCCACCTGGGATATACATAACTGGAAAAAGAGAAAGGGAGAAGATCGGATTATCTATGGAACATTTTTCTGTCCTTCGGGATGAATGACAACAGAAAAAGATGTTTTCCACATAGTTTCATATCTTGCTAAAACAAATAGATAAATCATAATATCTCACATTTCCCTATCTTCCACATTCTTTTCCCTGTGAGCTAGTGCATACATTTACAATGGGCTTACCTCTACAGTGTTGATAGGGAGCCACCTGCCCAAGCAGAAAACAAGAAAATTAGCAGCAGAGTGGATTGTTACTTGATGCTATGATGCTTTGCATATTAAAGTCATAAACTCTTCCTTAAAAGAGTCCAGAAATGATAAATTCAACAGGTAATTAGTTTTTGAGGTTTGGCTGCTTCCTTTGTGACCACCTTTAACATATACTTGCTTTTACATTTACTGAGGGAATGACTGGCTACTGACATAGAGGCAGATACATTGTCTTGGTTGATGTTTCCAGATACTTTATACTGATATATATATTTTTTTTTTAATTTGAAAAGGCAATAATTTTTTTTCTTTCACTTTTTTTCCATTTCCCTTGCACTCTCTCTTCCCTGAGCCATAATAATCAGAGAAGTGGATTGAGAGCTGTCGCATAGAGACAGCCTCCCTCAAAACCTGTCCTGCATACTAATTAAGTGCTTCCAGTCTGCAGGCTTGGACATGGATTCAGTCTTTCAAGTCAGCCCAAGGCTGAAAATGAAAATGAAAAGCTATAAACCACACTCAGCAGAATGGAAAGCATAAGGTTGCTGGGATATTGTATTGTGCAAGTTACATTCATGAATACAGTGAAAAGGACTAAAGGAATCTGCTGTCATAAAAAATGCAATGGATCAGGGGTATTTCTTAGGAGAGGCTGGGTATGGATCTGAATTCCAGCTACTGATTTGCTTTCATGTCATCTGCAATATTTGTCATCTAATTGTTCAATGCCCTTTTATAGGTAACTGCTCAATATATTACACACAATAGTAGTAGTTAGTACCGTACCTTGTGGCACCCCACTATTAACCTTTTGTCGTGTGGAAAATCTAACAGTGCTGCCTTTTAAACAGTATCTAATTCATAAAGGTATTACCTCATATCTGTGACTTTAATAACTTGAATAGCTTTGTCTGAAGCTTTCCCTTTGAGATTAATGATTAGTGAAGGTATAACTCCTTTACCCTATAGTACCCCTTCATACTCTGAACCAGCAGAGAGCCAATGGGAAGATTGATAACACCAAGCAGCTAGGAGTTCCCTGTGAGATTTCTGGGCAGAGAAGCTCAGACTAGGGGAAGTTCAGGCTGACAGGTGGGATGCATGAAGAATGCAGCCCTGGAGAGGTAAGGCACTGCCCTCAAATGCTGTACTGCCTAGTTACCTAAAAGTGAGTTTGCTTCACTGTACAGAACCTGTGAAGAAGGAGTGAGAGGTCTTGGTTATTTACATTTTATTTCAGACAATTGTTTCTGTCTCTTGCTCATAGAAAATAAGCTGTAGCTGCTCTGATTCGCAAGCAAAAGCTGCTTGGGATTCAAGGCTTCTTGAAGAAGAAATTTTTTTCCTTCCAGTGAGGAATGTGGAAGAGCTCCGTTAATGTGCAGGTTTACCGCAGATCCAGAAGAAAGACATCTCTTTTGACGAACTGTTGATAAACCAGTGCTAGGGTAGAGCCCTCCTTCCACCTCTGCTGGAAAGATGCTGTGGACCTCACAACTTCTAGGGACTCTTCTAGGTGTGAACCTGGCAAGTGGACTGCTCTGGAACCAGAGATGCCATCTCAATAAGTTTATTCTGATGATGCTTGATTCCTAAAGCCCATGATCGAATGTCGCCCATTTTTCTTCTTTAAAGGGAAAAACTCTTCGCAAGAATGAGCACATTTCACAGTGAAACTGATGCTATAAGAAGCTTTGACTGGCACAAAGGAGCATTATGTTTCTGGAGCCTGGCTGCCAGAAAAGGGGGCTGGTAAAAGGCCATAGTGGACTGATTGCAAAGTTTTCTCTGTGTTAGCATTTTTCTCCAGAGAAACATTTAAGAGTTGCTCTGTTTTTTGGATTGGATACTCCTTACCAATCATGATTTTTGGAGCAGGCTAAAAGAAGGGCATCTCCATCAAAGTATATTTGGTCAGTATTGGATCAAATTTTTCATGTGTTGATGGAAAATGCACCAAGTCCAATTTTCAAGTGTTTATTTTTACTTTAAACTCTCTTGTTCTGGTATAGATCATATCCAAACTGCATACCATTCTTCAGTATAAAATTACCAAAATAAAATAATATAACCTGTTTTTTCTGTTGTGGATGTAGCTTGATCTACTGTCTGCATTAAATTTTAGAAGCTGTCCAAGCACACGTAAACACAATCCCTTTTTGAGACTCCAGGTGGCCTCTGTCAAGGGAAGAACCTGAAATGGGGCAAAAGAAAGTCTTATTTTGACAGGGATTCTTCAAGTAATAAGTTTCCCAGAAGGCATGAACTACCCTGCTGTAAAAATGATCTCTAATGAGTAACTCCTCTAGATAACTAATGCACCTGCAGACGTTAACAACAAAGATAAGATAAAACCATTGCCAAGCATTTAATGATAGCCTAAGGACTAATGAAGATCTGAAGGATAGCAACTTGAAAGGCAATGGTCACAGCCCACCGAGAACATGATGTACTTTCTTGTCTTACTGAGATATAGATGGGAATGATTCAAAGGCCTAGAGACCAAATCCATCCTTAACATTGAAAGGATAGATTACTCTCCTCTAGTAAAGCAAAGTTTTCTTCTACTGAGGTATTTGTCCAAAGTGTGTGTGTGTGTGCCTGTGTGTGTGTTTGGAAAAAGAATGCAGAAATTGCAACGCTTCCTCCTGGCAATGTCTTCTATGTTTCATATTTTCACCAGGGCGAAGTAATACTCTTCAAGGGTTTTTTCATCAGCAAGATACTAGGAGCAGAAGGGGACAAGATCTATGGGCTTTGGTTCTTTTTCTAGTCAGAATCACCACCCTTTTGAGCCTTTCAAACCAAATGACCCAAAGAAAAGGCAAGATAAAGAATCATCATAAGAAGAGAAATAAAAACATCTCCTCTTTGGCTTTAGATCTCGCAGTCATGCTCATAAATGACATCTAGATTCAACTTTGGCTTTAACTTTGGATTTCAGAGGCAGTTTTGGTTTCTTTTTGAAGGGAGAAGAAGAGGGAAAATGGCAAGAGGGGTGTTGGTTTTTGTGTTCTCCTTTGATTAGGACTGGCAGATTCTTGTGGTCTTTGCAGGTACCCAGTTCCTAAAAGAGGACTGCTAACTGCTGTCACCTAAAGAACTGAAACAACTTCCTGCAACAGCAGAGTTTGATTCAAGCCCTGAAAACTGGCTGTGAACTCTGTGGCTTTCAGCTCTTCCAAAACCTTGTCTGCCTTGAGCTGAAGAGATCTGAGTGAGTCCAGTTTCTCAGATGAACAGAAAAGGAATTCTCATCTCTCTATTTAAGTTCCTATACTAGCCCAATCTCTGAGATATGAGTCAGTAATGTCTCCTGAGAGAAACCATCATGCCTAAAGACCACCAGCAGCACAAAATATCAAAGGAACCTTGAGGAAATTTTGGACACCTCCTTAGCCTTCCTTGAACAATTCCAGATACTTCTGAACCCAAAAGCCAGCCATGAACCACAGTGAGTCTGTCTGGCCATAACTACTCAATAATTGGCAGCTACAAGAACTGATAGAGCCAAAGAATAAACCTTTCCTCCAAACATGTTCAATTGTTTGGACATTGCCTCTAGGGGCCGATGACACTTCTCTCAGTTTTAGACTTGCAATCATGCAGCCAAAACCACAACAGGGTAGGATGGAGGAAATAAATCAGATGCCACCCTGTTCTGGAAATTATTTTTCTGCAGCTATTTGGCAACATTTTTAGATTTGTGGACCGGAAGGTTGTCAGACTGAACAACTCAAGAGACAGGGAAAGGAAAAAGTTTCATCACTGGAATTGCTACGCATTCCTGCCCCTCTTCTCCCACCCAGTTTAATATCTACTGTCTCCCCTTTAGGGCTTTTTTTTAATTGTCTCTGAAACAGCTACACAAATGGCTGGGTGAGGAGACAGTACTGGATGACATCTGTACTACCACATTTAGATGAATCTTTCATGTTTCGAATATGAACTTAAGATTCCTATTAACATTTTCTTCCCCAAAGTAGTGATGTGCCCAGCTGTCCCACAAATTCTTTTCCAGTCTTTCCTCACTTCCTCATGTTTGCTTTCTGTCTAATGAAGGTCTGATGCAGGCAGCCACAACAATCCTCAATTTGCACAATGCTCTGTGAGCCAGTGACCAGAAAGGAGTGCCTTAAACAAATCAAAACTAGGAAAAGTTTTAAGCATCTAAGAATAATGCTGGACCTGCCCTTTCTCAGAAGTTACTCTGTATGCTATGACACAAATGAAAGTTACACTCACCCTCTATGCTATTTTTATTTTACCACATATCTCCCTTTTTTTAATTTATAAAGCAAACCAATGAACCAACCAACCCAGGACTGGCATCCAGCACTAGCAGTTCAATGCCACCTAATTAATTCTATCTACTCCTCCACTTTTTTTATAGCAGGGACACTTAATACCACCTCTTAAGGCTTGGTATAGAACAATCAAATTTAAGTCTACATGCTTGGCAGGCAAAATAAAGATCTTGCTTAGCTTCTTTTTTTCCCCATGTCAAAACCCTTTCCCCCTTCTTTCTTCATACGGAAAAATAAAAAGGTTTTAAGTGATCACTTGCAAGGGGAGTATACTTGGCTATAAGTGCACTTGCAAGGCATGCCGCAAGCCACTCTGAAACCATCTGAAGAAGTATTCCCCTGAAAGAGGGTTTCTATACACTCACAGGTATAGAAATGATGTTTCTTGATAGAGGGATGGGTGATAGATGAGTAGAACCTTAGCACCAACAGCCCACGCTACTGAACACCTGGAAGAAAAATGAAGTTAGAAGGTGAACTCTAGAGCTATCTAAATTATTAGGAATGGCTTCAAAGGTGATCTCTTGCTTGAACATGATTTTTATTAAGTGGAGTTTCAAAAGAATGATATGAAACCAGATCCTTGATTCTGAGAAGTTTATGACAGCAAGATGGGATCTATAGATTTCATAAATTTGGTGGCATAAAGTTGTCTTTAAACTTCGACTTCCCTTACACAAAGATCCCATTTTCCTGGACACGCATTTAGTCCAAAGAAAATGCTTCCTAGAGATGCTGAGACATCAGTAACTGTTCAATTATTTGACGGTTCCTTCATAAACACTTCCAAAGATGCCAACTGATGGTATCTTGGCCAGGCAAACTTAAGCGGCACATTGCTATAGATGAATGATCCAGTCAGTGTAGATGCAAGAAGCTTTTACTTTTGAGGTAGGATCCAAGGTTGTTGACTAAACAGATCCATTTACTGTTGGAGCCCCTTCTCTTCCTTTCTTTGCTCATATTACAGGAGTTGCTATCCTTCACTTCATCTGACAAACTCTAAACTTTTACCTACTGGAACCCACTTAACAGTTCTGTGTCAGGGATAACACACATAAACCCCTTCCTGGTTCACTCTGCATTTAAATTCTCCCACTGTGTGAAAACAGAAAAGTAGCTCCTACACGCTGCTTGAACTAACAGCTGTGACTTGTTAGACTGTTAGAAAGAAGAGATGAATACTCTCTTCTTAGTAGGGGAGGCTATAAAATAAGAAAGCAGGGGTAGAGGGGAGAAGGAGGTACATTCCTCCCATGGAAGGCAGGAAGAAACTAAAAAAAACCTATGAGCCAAGGAGGCCACCATGGTTTCCTTACATCTTTTTCTAGTTTTGTTTTATAAGAGAATTCCTAGTTTAAAGATTAAGTGAAAAAAACCCTGTACTGGCAACACCGACATGATCTTTTAGGAGATGGTATAGTGTTTTAGGTTTTGGTGGAAAGCTTGAAAGACTAAGTTCTCAAGCTAAGAACTGCGTCCCTTCTGGACCCCTTAGGGAAAGGTTTTCAACACCGTACCCCATAGCAGCATGTTTCTCAATGGCATAGCGGCAATTTCTGTGCCCTGGAACAACAAACACTGGGAATGGATCTGCCATATTGAGCAAGGTCCAAGGAGCCTGAAAATGTCCCAGATTTGATAACCTGACAAAAATAATTTCTTGAAAATAAATTTTGTGAACCTACCTTTAAGATTTTATAGTAACTCATAATTTTACAGATTTCTTTCTTCCATAAGAAAAAGGTTTGTTCTGAACACTGATCTCTAGTGCAGCTACTTGAATATAAAGTCTCTGATAAACTCATTGGTTTTATTGAGTTTAATTTGTAAATTCAGTGTCCTTCCCATCAGCATTTATATATAAGTACAACACTTACCTCTATGCAAATATCTGAAATATCATGGTAACTTACTTCAGATTTTTAAAAGTAGACTAAATATTTTATTAGCAGCTTAGCTACTTCAAGAACTCTGCAAAAGCTTAAAAATGGATAGAAAGGAGTTTTTTTTTTCCATTAGGATTTCTCATATGTCTTTTAAATTCTTCCTTACACCTTGCATTTGGCTTGCATTTTTCTTTTCTGGAGGTAAAAAAACTCATTTGGCTTGAACTGCCATGTGAACTACTTAATGCTTTCTGGTTTGGGGTTTTATCATTACAGTCCCTTTTAAAGTAGGGAACGCTTTTATACTTTATCTCATATTTAATAGTAAAGAAGAAGTATAAAAACCAGTCATAATAATTTACTAACAACATAAGATGATAAATGTTAATGTCTTAGCACAATGTGTCTTAGAAACTGCTCTCTGCAAGACAGCATAATGATGATTATAAATCTATCTGTCCCATAATTTAAATACATCCAAATTCTCAAATGCAGAAAAGCACATAAGAGTACTACACAGCAGTTCAGGAAGTGCTGAAGTCTGTAATGCCTGGTTCAAACTTTAGAGGGAATGTAGTTAATCAACTGCTAACTAATCACAAAGCTGTAGTTAGCACCTCAATTCTTGAGAAAGATGCTGCCAATTCTTTAATAAAATCAAACAACGAAGAACTCGGGTTTAAACTTCATCAACAAAACAGTACTTTCTGAATCATAACTCTAGCATCAATATCATGCACCAGTTCAATCCTGGAACACAGAACTGAGAGGGACACTACAAGCACAAGAACATGCACACTTTCCACCCTCCAGAAGTCACACCCAAGGCCCCTGTAATATCAGGGAACTTGTTAGATTAAATGATCCTAAAGTGATCCACTTTACAAACTACAGGGAAAGTTACTCTCCACCCCCACCCCATACCTACAAGAAGATCCTTGCCAACTTGACCAGTAAAAAAATTTTCTTTCTGACCTGTAATCAGTGCACCAAAAACGATATCCCATTAAAGCTGTGGCTAATCTCATCAGAGAGAGATAGGAGAGTGAAAAACATTTCAAAAGTGAAATTACATTACCAAAAAGGAAAGCAGAAGACAAGAAACATTTTCTTCTCCTCTTCAGGCAATGACGGGAAGCTCTGAGGCATCCAATAAATTAATTAAATGCAACAATTAAATACAACAATTACTACTGAATGCTCATGATCCAACAAAAGATGAAGAACCTCATCTAATGAGTGGGTTTGGATTGGCCCAATCTTCTGTCCTTGCTCATATCAGCCATAGAAACCCTTGGATCCCATACCGAAACATGTCCTTGAACAGACAGTCGGTTTGCTTTCATGGTCATGCCTACTACCTACAGGACAGAAACCATGCCAGGACTTAGCCTGTCTTTTTATCTGTGCCACTGTGTCTCATTACAAACTCTTCTGGTTTCACTCTCTTCCACTTACTAGTTTTACAGCAAACAAAACACATGGCACCAAACACTTCCTGACACAGCTGTATATGGAAAGCCAATCTTCCTTTAGTGCTCTAGTAAGAATGACAGCGAACCCAATGCACAAAGCCTGATTTCACAAGCTTTACTTTCCAACTTCACAACCATACCTAGCCTGCCCTTAATTTATCAAGCTTCACCTTGTAAGCCATTCAGATTCCTTGTAGCTATTACTCTGTCTGGAAGACAGTTCCAGAAGTTCATTGCTTGGATGGCTAGAGAGCAACTTTTTACTTCCTGTCTAAATGTATTATTGATTAATTCATATCCATTTGATCTTATATTTTAATTTTAATTGTTCCTCTCCCTATTTGCTATTTACCCCCAAATGTATTTCTAGAAAGTACTTGTATCCTCTTTGAATCTTCACCTTGGTCAGCCAAACCAAGCCACATACTTTTACTGTCTTCTCAAAAGACTATTTTACCATTCCATTAATGGTCCTTGGAGACCTTTTTTGAGTTTTTTCCAGTTTAAATTCACCTTTTTTCCAGTACAGATGGTCAGACTGATACCAGTAATCCAGATGAGATCTCAACTGTATTTTGTGCTAATCATATCAATATTTTCCAATACCCACAGCAAATGTGTTTTTGACATTTACAGCAGCTGCCTTCACAGCTAAAAAATACTGTTTGTGCATTTATCTTATAAACGCAGAGGTCTAACTTCCTGCATCCCTGTTGACCAATGAGTCTCCAGCTACAGCAGAAGGTCCCTAAATGCATGATTTCACAGTATTAATTTTTTTTTCATTGTTATGATTCTTATTGACAGTCATCTCATTCTTTCCATCTTATAGACAGATTCTCCTTGGTATTAGTAATGTCTCCTAACCCTCTGTTACCTGCAAATTTCATGAGCACAAACTGGGTTTTGCACTAAGATCACTAATGTGAAATATTAAACAGAATCAGTCCCAAGATGAATCTTTGAAAAATACCATAAATAAACTCCCTACATTTTTACAACCTCTCTTTCAAAATACTCCGTTATGAGTCTTTAGCTAGTTTTTAATTCCAATTCCTTCCTCTCCTGCTTAAATAATGATTTCCATGAACACTGTTTCATATGTTTTGCGTAAATCCAGATGTATTAGGTCCACTGCATTGCCCTTTTTAAAAAAGTCCCTTATCTTATCAAAGAAAGATGAGGTTTGTTCTTCCTGAGGTAGCATATGGCAAAAAAAGACATCCCTATGCTATTACATGCAGCTGAGAACTAGGAGCATTCACTAAAATTAAGTTCATACTCTCTTTTTATTCAGAGAGCTATGACATTTCCTCTATCTGACTTTTCAGCTCACAGAAATGTGAAATAAAATATAGAGTTCTCACAGTTTTTCAATCACAGTTTTCAATCATCCTTAAGACTGGAGAACCACGGACAAAATTTACAGAAATGACATCTTGTTCCTTTCATTCCAGCATCTCCAGACTTCCATCAAGCTCTGCTCAGGCAACCTAGTATGCTTGGACAAACAAGGTAACGGATCAATCTGGCAATTAGTTAAACATAATAGCCTTTAAGATTTGTCCCAACTTAATCTACCACAGGACAAAGTAAATGAAGAATTTGGTCAAAATAATTCTTTTGAAAGCAGAAACAAACACTAAAAGAGGTCTTTTTCCTCCACAATATTTTAAAGCTCTCTACAGCCTTCTCAGAAAGATCTGCCTTTAGGATACTTTTTTCCTATTTGACTGCCTTTGCCTTTCTCATTCCTCTTCAAACTCACTGCTCCCATTAAAGGATCACAGACGTTGCAGAGACAAGCATTCACAAGCTGGTAAATGCCAGCAGTAGTTTTGTTCATGCATATTCATTAGAATAAGTTTATAATTGCATGATCACATAATATTTCCATGGTACTATTCCACTGCTCTACCCAGACAGTGCCTTTTACCCTCTTTTGTACTTCATCCATTTTCTACATGACTTCCAACATCTAAGAACATGTAATTGGACTATTTCATAACACACAGATGAAACACTTTGGAGTCAGCTTTGGCCAGGAAGCCTACATTCTGTTTTTCCCTTCTTTGAATGCATGACTTAGAACTTTAACATTCTTTTGAGATATTTTTTGTAAGTAAAATGCATTTTTCTGAATGCATGGCTTAGAACCTTAAAATTTTTTTGAGATATTTTTGTAAATAAAATGCATTTTTTTCTATAAATTCATAGGTCAGAAAATACTTTAAAATCCTTTAGTTGGATCTCTAGCATATCACAGTCTATTAAATTTCACTCTATACTAAGGCTACTAACTTATTTTTCACTAATGCATATAAAAACCCACAATCCTGTTTTGATTTGAAGGCTATTCATCTTCCTTTAAAGAAACTTTCAAATCTTCATCTTAGCAGATGAAGAATCTCCATTTTCCTCTGTAGCTTATTCCATCACTGTTAAAAAACATGAGTTTTGTTTCTAATGTGAACTTTTCTGGAGACGGGTTCCAGCACAAAAAGATTCTATTGTACTATGTCTATCTCCCCTAAAATGAACAGCCCTTTAGAATGTGGGATTTTCTACACAGGAAAGTATTTATACATTGTAATCAAATAACTTCTGAATAATTTCTTTCT
>VXBO01013207.1:2181767-2215670 GCA_013400135.1 Rhinoptilus africanus
GCCTCTGGCCCGCGGCGGGGCAGGAGGGATCCCACGCCCGCGCCTCCCGAGAGAGAGGCGTTTCTGGTGTGTTTATTTTCGGTTGTGGTTTTGCTGTTGTTGTTGTTTTGTGTTTCTATAAGGGAAGATGTGCCAGCTCTTCCCAAAGTTTCCCTTGATGCAAGTCTAGCAGATGGCATGTTCTTATTTTACTTATTTCTAGCCCTTCTTCTCTTTTTAGTTCTGCTTTTTTGGAGTTTAGCGTCAGTATGTGTCACTTTCTCAAAGAAACCCCGTTTGTTTTGGAAAGGGCTAAGTAACTGAAGTGTGGATCTGGACTTAAACCTCATCTTAAACTTGTCTTCCATTTCAGGGATAGCATCTGGGTTGCTCTTACGAAATTAGTGCTTGCTCCATACCTGTTAGCAGGGCAGCAGGTGTGACTGAAGATGGAAAGTAAGAGTGATGCAAATAGCTGCTGAGGAAATTATCTTCTGCTGCCCATTATTCTGTCTTTTTTGTAGTTATATAGACAGTTACTCTACCATCTCAGCACTGTTACCTAATGTACGGAATTCATTACTGGAGGTACCAAGGCTTGAGATCTTGGAGCATAATTTTAACAACCAGTTCTCAGGACCTTAAGAAGAAACTTCCAGGGCAGATTATTCCAGAATGTCTGCTGCAGTGTCATTTGAGGTAGCTTGCACTGGATACTGCTGTTAGTGGGCTGCTGTCCTCAGTGCGAGGCAGATTCCCGAGTTCCCGTGTTTGTAATTTAAATATACAGCTCTAACATGAGACACAGCTTCAAAGGGTTCCTTTACAGGAAAATAATTTCTACAAATAATATTAGGCATAATATCTGCACTTCATCCTGTCATTTTCCTGTTAGCGAGACTCTCAGCTACCTTCTTTAAGAGAAACAGAAACTTTGCTCTGTCTTACTAGAGTCTGCCTAACCTCAGGAAGCAGTTGAAGGTTGTGACAAGTATGTAGTATGGGAGGCCGTAATGTAACTATACATTTTTCTGATTTTTCATAGCTTTTAGTTTCAGCCTTCTAATGTTTTCATTCTGGGTGAGGGAAGAAGAGGGCATTTCTAAGGCTGTATCTCCCCTAGAAGCGCATTGCAGGTATAGTATGTGCTGTGCTTTTAGCAGTATGGATTTCTTTAGCTGCACCATGTTCTCTGATCAATTATTTTACTTCACGTTCTTTTCTCTGGTGACTTACTTTACTCTTGAGAGTGAAACAGACTGTATTAGCAAAGCCATAGCTTTGCAGTTCAGCTGTATTTGTTGTATAGGCTTCACCCAGCACACATGACTTCTTTTGGGATTCAGTTCCTGGGATGACTAAGTTTTAGCAAGATAAATACAACCTGAGT
Source organism: Rhinoptilus africanus (assembly GCA_013400135.1). Classification (NCBI taxonomy): domain Eukaryota; kingdom Metazoa; phylum Chordata; class Aves; order Charadriiformes; family Glareolidae; genus Rhinoptilus; species Rhinoptilus africanus. The sequence goes on from VXBO01013207.1 coordinate 2,183,137, forward strand.
AACTGTTAATTCTTGAAAAAAATGTTGTTTATGAATAGCCTTTAGCTTTTAGTTTGTTTTGCCTTTTGTTTCTGTGTGGGGAAACATGTCTAATACATTAGTTTTCTATTTACATTTAATTAATTTAATAATTTGAGATGTTTCTATTCTGAAAATCTCCAGTCACTGTCAGTGTAAAAAGAGATGCATAACTATGCCACTTGACTCAGAGGGATGTTGATTTAATTATGGATAACAACCATAAACTTTGTATCTGCTATTTTATCTTGGTTACCCACATTGCTGAACTTTAGAATTGTGCATTACTTTTTTAGCAGATAAAGAAATCGCGTTCCTTTTTCACAAGTTTTGTGTGTGCAGTAAGGAAATATTACCTTGTCTGACAGAGTTCATAACAGAATTAGAAATTACTTAGGCTTTGTGCTTTCCAGATGAAACTACCATGTGCTTTACTGAATAATTTTAAGTATGAAATTGTTCTACTTCAGGTAGATTGGCTGACTTGTGCTCTGTACTCTGACTTGCTCAGCCATTGAAGAAAGGAGCTGAATGAGAAGAGGGTACTCTCTGCCCCTTCAACTGCATCCATGTCTTCAGTACTTCTGAAATACTTTTGATTAATTAATGGCATTCACAGCAATAGTAAAAAATAAAGAAATTTTTTTAAAAGTAAAATATCTGTACTCTATTTCTGCTTCAATTAATTTCTTTGTTCCCATGCCTTAGGTTTTTTCTTATCTTTTAACCTACCCTAAGGGACTCAAGAGCCATGCCTAGTGTGATATTGTTCTCTTGTAGTTGGTGCAGGGGACTGAAGGATTGGATCATGGAAACTTTCCTGAAACTTAAAAATCTGCCTAAGGCAGATGAAAAACTTTAGTCCACAAGATTCTACAAAGTAACATGTCAGTTGATGTAAAGAATTGTGGCCTATCTTTTCTACTCTGTAATACATTATTAAACACATATAGTTTAGAGAGTTTTGCAGGAAATAAACTGTGGTTTTATTGGCAAGCCGTTGCTAACCTAAATATGTGACAAACATAGCAAATGTGGAGCTGGGAGCTTAATAGATTTCTACAGATTGCTTAACAGATGCAGCAAATCTTTGATAACCAGATTTCCTTAAGGATAAACATGGGCGCCTTTGTTGTCTTATACTGATGGGACTGTCTTTAATAAAGCCCCTTTTTGTTCTTCACTATTTTTGTAGTTCCTCGATGGAAAAGGTGTTGAAAACTGCCTGTGGCACTATGGAAGCATGGAGACAAAATAGCTGTCTATTGAGACCCTCAAGGAACTACTGGGCAAAGTGATGGAAATGAAGAGCTCGAACCATCGCTTCAGTATGGCGGCAGCTGAGTCTGACAAGGACTCTGGATATTCAGGTTTAGAAAACCACTGCATTACCTTTTTTTTTTGTGTGTGTTATCTTGCTCAGACTTTGTTTTACTGTAGATGTTTGACAAATCTGACTCTAACCCCTTAACAGTTTGGGTCTCATTACCTGGGAGGGCCTTTCTATGCAAGACGGGTTGCATCTGCAATCATCCTACCATCAAACTTTTTTGGAGTGGAGCTTTGTGTAGTTATAAAGTTCATTCTGTGAATTTGAATGGCATGGGAATTTAAAATGTGCCTAGTGAAGAAATGAATGAAAGAATGTCAGACTTCAGTCTAGAAGTGGGGATGGCAAAATTACTTTTTGTTCTTTTCAGCGAAGAATGAACTGTTGGATTATGCTATCTAATGTCTCTTATGATTAGACTAGATTGTCAGTAGAGCCTGATAAACCAGAGAGTAATTGTTATAACATCAGTAGAACGTAGACACGGTGTGCCATTTTAATACTCAGCAAAACTGCAAAGATTGCCTTTAAACGAAAAAAAAAAGCTTTTGTGAGAGATACCTGCCTTATTTGGTTTGTAGATAGAAGATTTCAAGACACAAAGTGCCTGCAGCATGGACTATGGCTGTGGCAATGTTGGAACCTGTAGGTTTTTTCCTGCACCAGATTTTAGAGCAGTCTTCATGATAGAGCACAGTTCCTTGGAGACATAAGTACAAAAGAACAAAAAGTAATAGATTTTTTGGGAGATGATATCTGCATGAGAATTGGCGTGAAATATAAAGCCTTTTATTTAAGGCTATTTGACAGCTGTCTCAGTAGGTCTAATTTTATTGGTATTCCAGAACTGAACTTTATTGTTCTTTGTGGCTTGGTTGAAAGGAAGCAGAATAGTAGAACTGAAAGGAGGTAGCAAGCATGCTGCATTTGAAACAACTGACAGCTCCATTCTACATCTGGCAGATGGAAGTTCAGAATGCCCGAGTGCTATGGAACAGACTGACTCGGAGGATGTGCTGAACGCATTGTGTTGGAACACAGAAGATGGGCCTTGGCAGTGCCCAGTGACCACAAGCAACTCGTTTCCTGCGCTTTCTCCTATGGTCGTAATGAAAAATGTGTTAGTTAAGCAGGTAGGGAAGAAATAATATATTGAAAAATATTGCATGTTCCTAATTTTTTTTTAAATATTTGCCATAAATTTTTAAATATTTCTCCTTTCAAAAAGACTTTACAAAGTTGTTGCAGTCCAGAAAGTAACTGGTAACTTGAAAAGTTCTGTTGTGACAGCCTGTTCCTTTGAGAGGCACTAAGATGTAAAAAAAAGTGAAATGGAGAAGCTCTACTACATCTTCTAAACACCTTTGTCTCAAAGGGATCCCCAAAACATAGGTCTTCAAGAATGTTATGTAAATAGCGCCAAAGATCAAACCAGAAAGAGTGCTTTTCCTTTTAAAAGCTGATGTTTTCTTTTTCATTCAGTAAAGATAGTAAAGTAGGATGATAGGTTTTGCTTCCTAGTTCTGAGGTCCTAGAAGCACTTTGTGTGCAATGGGAAACACTAATACAAAATGTTACAAATGGAAAAAATTAAATCCTGTCTGAAGCTAGCTGTGTTATTTTTACTTAAGCAGTTATTATATTTTTAATTGCATGTGTTGGCTTGCATTGCAACAATTACATTCCCTATTTCTGTCCTCCATTATCTTATTAAGTGTTGTTCCTCCAGCACATCTGTGAGACTCTGACATTGTAACAGAAGATATGCAAGCTCCAAGTTCAAAGTATTACCATATTATTAGACCTCTTGCACAGTACTCGCTCATGTTCTCTGAGTAGAGCAAAATTCTTCAGCATTTTTTATTGGAATAATTCTGAGGATACAGTGAGAAGAGGAAAAAGAATATAGATCTGGTTCTCTTTCTACTGCTTCTGTTACAACAACAAGCAAAACCTATTAAATTCAAATACTGTATATCAGTGCTAATGCAAGTATGGGTTTCTGTTAGTATAATGCAGGTTATGCATTTGTGGGGGAGATGGTTCTGATCCCTGAGCATTTTGCATTATCTTGACAAACAGTTTTATAGTCGTGTTCCTAGATGTGTGGACAAAATACTGTCTAAATAATCGCCGAAGTTTTCCTGTAGTAGGGAAGAGGCAAGCTTCACCAAAGGTTGATAGCCTTTGGCCCAGAGCTCAAAAATTAAATACCGCTTGTAGTGGTAGTCTAATGTTAAACTCCAAGTTGTGTTGCAAACAGTTAGGAGGTATCTATATCTAGATATAGATGGAGGAGAAATCTAGATCGATATGTAGATAGATATTAAAAAAACTGGTAGTGTAGCAAAAAGGGAGTTGTGGAGGAAGAGTTGAAGGTAAATAAAATTACCAACCTCAGTTCTCTTGAGCAGTGCATCATAACACCTAAGTCTAATTATGTATAGTTAAGGACAATAATTTTAAATTTAAAAATGTTTACTGCAGTAAGCATCCAGTTACTGCTGTTTATTTGTTCCAGTTTCAGTTTCAATCTGCATCATCCTTCTGTCTTAGAACCACTGTGATCCTTCATAGTGATGGTTACCTGCTGTCCCAATTTCAGACTGTAAACAGCCAACAATAATACTACTAAAAAAAAATAAATCAAGCAGAGATTAATTCTCTGGAACACAGTGCTGCTTGTGGCAAGGTTTCTGTAAGTCTTGTAAAAGTCCTTAACAAGTAGGAAGGCTTTTTAGACAAATGACACTGATACATGCAGGATGTTGGCTTTCATTTGAAAAAAAACAAATAACTTTGCAGAATTATTAAAATAAACGTGTCCTCCGCTACTAAAAATGAGAATTTGGATAGGAGAACAAGACCAGAACACAATGTGAATGGAAAGGAGAAGAAAGTAGGTAGAAGAGAGAAAAAAACCAAGAACAAGATAAACAGTTACCACAGCTCTTTTGGCTTCAATGATTTTGGGGCTTTGCTGTGCTAGATACTGTTCGATTGTGCAGTAAATGACAACTTCTGAACCCGAAACCTTGCTCCTTAAGGCTGTGTGTTCTGTCCTGTATGTGTGTAGCCATGGTATTGATATACTTTCTCAATCCTAACATCTCCAGATGCTTTTCTTTTGAACATGTTTGTCCTTTCTTCTGTGATAAAGGAGTAATATTTCTTCTTTACAATTTCTTACCCCTATTCCATAAGCATCTTTCCCACTCAACCAAAGAAATTCTGTGTCTCAGTGGGTAATTGAATTTCATCTCCAAGTCTCAGTGTCCTAATCAGTGGGTAATACCCACTTTTGACAAGTTCAAGCCTTTACTGGGGGAATGGAGTTCAACAAATCATGCTAGCATTTTCCAGTTGAAGTCTTATGAGACATGAGAGAGGAGATAAATTTCAGATGGCTTAGTATAGTACCAAAAATAATAAAATGTAGTTGTGTTGGCTAAAAGCTATGCCTTCAGCAGGCCTACTGGTAGCATTTAAAGTCATAAGGAGTTGGAAGAGCAACTGTCAGTATATTATATTAGTGTAATTGTAGTGGTGATGACTTGGATATATTAAGATTTTGCTTCATAAGGAAATAGTATCTCTTACTAGACCATTTGATTTGTTTGGAGAAAAGCACACATGCTTTTTGGCCAGGAGATCTCATGAAAATCCATAGTGATATATATGAGGAGGAAGAGGTAATGTCTTGTAAAATTCGATGTATTCCCCTATACTGCAGAGTATGGCTTGTGGGATGGAGTAAAAACTTGTGCATTTTTCTTGAAATATAATGCTTTTAAGGATTATTGGTGTGCATCACTTCACCAGAGTTAGTGTGAAGTTAGTGTGAAGTTAAACTTCTCTGGGATTACAACCCAGAGGTTGATTATTGGTTGATATTCAGCATTTTTTTTTTTCACTTCATGGTTTTAAATTTATTGAAACTGTGTTGTACTTAAGATTGCAAGACTTACTGAACAGCTGTCATCTATTTTAAATTACCATTTCAAAAGCTTGCTACAAGGGTAGAATTGACAAGCTTAGAGTTGCTGGCTTCCGACAAAGAGGGAGTCTGAATTGTTCCTAAAATGTCTGTGCAATCTTTCTTTGACTCTCTTAAAATATTTCATAACCATGATGCTTAATTAAATTATTTTTCAAATTTTCTGTACTCTTGCTGTTCAACCCCAAGTCTGGGTCAAGTATTTACATGAGCATTGTACAATATGAGCATGCACTGTAATCCTTATTTAGGAAAGCACATATAAATTCAGATTGAATTGTTTCTAAATGTATCTGCTGTTCCACAGTAAAAGGATTATGGATTACAGCTTTGATTCTAGTGCTATGCTGTGTTGTCAGAAAAAGAGAAGGATGATTTTGATGGAAAACTGTTCAGAATGTATTAATCGGACACTGTATATCAGATGTGGAGAAATGGCACAGTCCGCCTGTTTCGTTTAAGATTTTTTGATCCTTTTCAACTATGTTGTTGTAAGACTTCTGTTTTTTCCCCACTTACACTTCTCAGGGGAGTTCATCACAGCTCCAGTCTTGGACTGTGCAGCCATCCTTTGAAGTGATTCCAGCTCAACCACAACTAGTGTTTCTTCGTCCATCAATCCCACCTCCCATTAACCCTCACCCTGTTGGGAAAAAGAGAAATGACTCCACTAATTACCTGCCCATCCTGAATTCTTATCCCAAAATAGCACCACAGCCCTGCAAGAGAGATCACTCCTTTGATCCAGAAGAACATCAGGAAACAAATTGCCGTAAACGACTCTGCACAGAAGGACCCAAAATGGAGATTTCTCCTGCACTGAGGAGCACAGGCTTGCCCACTAGTCCTTTTGCCCATCTACCAGTTAGCTTTAAGACCCCTCAGGATTCTAACCAGCAAAGTTCTTCAACTCTGGTGACAAGTGGAAAACTGTCAGCTCTTCCTGGTTTTCATCGTGTTTCCAGTGACACTCAGAAAGTGCCAGGTTTGACTCCCCTTTTGCCTTTTGGAACTCTGCAGGCAACAAAGTGCACCCCTCATGAGAGTGAGAGTGCAGCACAGACTACGATGCAGTCTGCAGTGTGGAGCCCCCCATTGATACCAGAAGTTTGCGCTACACCTGAGCTGCTCCTGCAACAGCAAAGCAAGTGCAGACGCTTTCAGAATACACTCGTCGTGCTACGCAGGTCAGGTTTGCTGGAGATCACTTTAAAAACCAAGGACCTCATTCATCAGAACCAGGTTACTCAGGCTGAGCTGGACCGGCTGAAGCACCAAACACAGCTTTTCATAGAGGCAATAAAGAACAACGCTCCACAGTCATGGGCAGAGCTAGAAGCATCTCTAACAGGATCTGATAAAGCTGATAGCAAGCTTGAAGACTCCACTTATCCCAACATGTAGTGAAAAGGTACATAGGTGTTGATCAGGTTATTTCTGTGCCTCCGATTTCCTGTCTCAAGCTTTTACTTGAGCCTTTTCCGAGTCCAAGACTTGCTAAGTGGCATGCCATTAACAGTTTGTCTTCAGAGCCAGTGGGACTAGTGCTGAATGGGCATTTACTACTTCATTGTGACCTTGAACTCCATTCTAACTCTGCATACTTTCTTGGACTCGAAGCTTGGATGTGCTCTGCTGGCAGGTTCCTATTCTTGCAGTGAAAAGACAGTCGTTTGCAGTAGTCTGCAAGCAAGCATCTTCCTATTCCCATCTGCAGATAGTCAGTTCTGAGAATGGAAGAGCAGAACAAGCCCCAGTACTGGGCCATTATCAGCTGCGAGTAGACAAAGGGAGCTTGTGTGAGGAGAGGAAACTTACTTTGGTGAAGTGGTATCTTTAGGCTGTCCCTGTCCACTGTTGTAGCAGAGTCTTGCTTTGGGGTTTTAACACTTTGAATTAGCGGAGATCTGCTCGTGCTGAAGCAGCATTCTATATTCACTGCAGTCTTTGGTCAAAGTGATGAGTGTCTTAGGACCCAAGTGAAACGATGTGTTTTGATGAGTATACTTTTGATTTTGATCTGTAGAGATGAGTGAACGAAAAATCACAAGGCTTGCACTGGAAGTGTTTGTTCCAAAGCCATATTTATTAATGGCTAACTACTGTACAAGGCAAGTGGCTTTGGATTTTCTCGGTAGCGAACAGATTATACATTGTTATTAAAGACTGCAGTGACTTTTTTTTTTAAAACAGTACAAGGAAGATGTTAATTCACCAGGATTAATTTGGCAAGACTAGTTGCATATTATTTGATATGTATGTCTTTAGTTTACAAGCCTAAACTCCTTTTGTTTTTCTGTGAAATCAGATTGCTAAGTATAAAAAAAAAAAGAAAAAAAGAGGGAGGTGAAAGGAAAAGAAGCATTATCGCCTCTGATGAAACAAGTCCTTCTCCCATCCCCCTTCCCTCTCTTCTTTATTTAGAAAAATCAGATTAATGTACCTGGAGAAGAGGGTGGAGGGAAAGGAGGAGGGGGAAAAAAAGTAAGAGAGAGATGTCAGCTTGGATAATCTCCCTAAAAATTTTATCTACCTGATTTTGAACTTAAACCCCAAAAAAACCCCAAATGTTTTTCCACCACTTAAATGTTTATCATTCCTAGCCTGCTTGCCTCGAGATATAGCTAACACCACTGTGCGCATAAGATATTAGGCCTTACTAGTAGGCATCCACAGTAATCATGTTACAAAAACTGTTCTGTAGACATTTATTTCATTCCATTTGATCTAGACACTTAACTATGTCACTTCCTCCAATCTGAAGGGTTTTTTTCAGAGGCATTGTGTAGAGAACTAAGAATGGCTTTATCTAAGAACGTTAAGGAATCTTGATTGTTGATGGTATGTTCCTTTCTGCATGACGGTGTTTTCAAAAAATTGTGCGGTCTAGGTGACTGGTATTTTGATGCTTTGATCACTTCTATTGTCTGTTTCAGATTATTAAAAAAAGAAACTTGAAAGTAGAGTGTATGTCTTGCTCATTTGTGACTAGAACTTTTCATTTGCTGGTGCCTCTGGGAATCAGTATTGCAGAAGACTGTGGAGAATGCTTGTGTAGTCTTCCTCAAATATATGCATTACAGAAATTGTAAGGGGCTTCCCTCTTCTAAGGGGTTTCCCCCTTTTTAGACTGATGAAAAGAAATGTCGTACACGCTTCACAAAGAGGAGAAATGTGAGTCATATTTGTACTAGCTATAGGCCTAGAGAGAAATTTCATGGCAGGATTTGCCCTGGTGAAGCTGTAGCAAACTAATAGCCGAGTCTTTCATGGTATCCTGCCCATCTGCTGAGGAGTAGTGCAGTACATGAGAATTGATTAGAAGAAAACTGTTCATAGACTATGTTCTGTCATGTATTTTTAAAATATACCTGCTATAATTGTGCATACTAGCATGTCTCATAACTCACAGGACAGCAATATCAAAACTCAGCCAGCAAACCCAGAAGGCAACATAGTGTAGTATAATAATGTAGGACATGTCCAATCTAGCTCTTTTGGAATCAGTTGTGATATCTGCACAGAATGACATTTGGCAGGATAGATGTGATGGTACCTTAGGCCATTTGTGAAAGAATCCCAAAAGATATGCTTGTTTCTTCTGAGCTTCTTATAGGAAGGAGAGGAGGCAGTAGGAGGCCCTTCCATTGATCTGGTACCTTTAATAGGCCTAGAGGTGAAATGTGGGAAAATGGATATCTTTCCTATTTTTCCTAAAGCCCTTATTCTACCCATCAAATAGAGGAGAGAATTTGAAGTTCAGAATATATATATTTTTAGGTAGCAATTGTCCTAGAAAGCAAGATGATGGACTCAGGCTACCTGAGGATGAAAGGAAGTCAGAAGAAAAGAAGTCCAGTCCTCGCTGTTTGAGACAAGAAAAAGTGAGTCTACTGGTGACCTCCTCTCCATCCTATTTCTGTTGCTCTGATAGAGTAAAAGGTGGGAAAAACTGGCCTTGCAAGGTAATACCCTCTGACTTAGGGAGACTCCTGCTGATAGAAATCTCTCGTAATCCGCACAATACCACATGTATTTTTTCCCCTGACAGCATTGAGGATGGTCTGAAGTGAGTGTGCTTATAGCTGATGGGCCTTTCAGCTGATATAATTTGTATAAATATATATCGAATAAATCTGTGAATAAAGTCCAGCAGCTGGTTAGAAATCTACTGGGCATCAGTCCAGATTTAAATAGTATTTGCTCAACTAGAAAAATCTACTCTGAAACTATTATATGTAAATCTGGGACCGCTTAGGAAACTTATCCCTAGATAACTGCAAATCTTGATACAACATCTATAAAAAAAAAAAAGGATGTTGAAGGCCTCTAGTGATAGATATGTCATCAAGTACAATTATTTTCAGTTTCTCTTAGCTGCCTGTATTTCTAGAAGCCCTGACAAACCTTTAAACAATAAGGGCTTTCCTTTCTTGGCTGCAATCTAATAAAATAGGTTAACTTGGAACTGTGTTGAGAAAATTAGTTGACTACATTAGGACCAGAATAGGTCCTGATTCTGGGCAGGATCTGGAAGTGGTCCAATAGATTTGAGCAGAAATATTAGCCTCTCTGATTGGAAACCTGTAAGCAATGAACTTACAGGGTTTTTTTTTTGACCTTTCAAGCAGCAAAACTTTGCATTAACAAGTTAGCTGAAGACAGCGGTCCCAGTCTAAAAGTCCCCACAAGACGGCCTGCTGGGACTTCAGTTGCTGCTGACAACTAGCAGGTGGGGTCAGACTGACTTCTGGTTTTCTATTAAGTTTTAATAAATGTTGGTATTTTTGATTACTTTTAATATGTATTTTTTAAATTCTACTGCTCTAGTTGGAATGTAAACATTTTCTGTACTCTTGAACTCCTTTGCCAGCTCTGAATACAGTAGCCTAAGAACTCTGTTATAGAACATGACTTCTTTGCTAAAACTTTACAGAAGCAGAATGTGAAATATGAATGAAATAAAGTATATACTTGAAAAGTTTGTGGGTTATTTTAATGCAGTTAAATTGCAAAGTCCTTGGTTCGAAAGCATGCTTTACGTACAGCTCCACAACAGCATGTTGCCCATGTGGGAAAGTGCAGATCCAAAAGTCATACTATGATATATGGCTCGGAAGAGAGTCCTGTGAGCTTTAACATTATGTATGAATTAGAGGGTCTCTGTGAGGAGCATGAGTACAAGTGGGCTGTACAGAACACTAAGAATGTATTGTCATAGGCGACCATTGCCATAGATCTGTCATGAACATCCTGGAAGGATTGTTCCATCTCTGAACTGTTATCTCCATGTGATGGCTATACATTATGCTCACCGTCTGTGGAGGGTGAACTCCTACGCTGCATCTTAATCCTGTCAGCCGGGTATGAGGGAGTTATAAATTGTGAAGTGACAATCTCGGCTACTAAAAGAATTGCTTGAGTGAAAAATCTTATTCTCTCTTGAAGAACATTCTTCAACTAAATCTGTATACCAGATTTTTACTAAAACACATTTTTCAAAATGTGGCCATCTTTACATGGTCTTTTCTTTGTTTAAAGATGAGTCTTACAATAAGAACTAGGTAGTTATTCCCAGAACATCCAGCAGCATTGTGGTATGAGATCCTGTCTTAAGGTACAAGAGATCATCATTCAAGTTCTTAATTGGCACCAGACAAGGCAATAACTTTAATCTCACTACTTTATATCCAAAATGGAGTGCCATTAATTGAAGTAATTTTATTCCCTGAGAGTGGAGACTCAGCATTTGCAAATTTTGTATTTGTAAAAGGTATGGGTGCGATTCAAGCAGGAAATTTTCAGGTCTGTGTGTCTCTTGTGGCTAGTTTTTTCTTTATACGGTGAAGTCTTATCTGCAGGATGTTAGGCCTGTTCACCTTTATTTCACTGAGGCCAAAAAGGTGAATTGCTTCTTTCAGGTGCACTGCATCTGTCTTGTTTTTCTTTCTCGACACAAACAGTCTGAAAGGAGCAGTAACTCCTGCAGGCTTGGGCTGAGGAATCTCTGGGCATGCAAAAGTTCTGGCAGCCGCTAGGTTGAACGCAGTGTGCTGTTACTGCTTTTGTTCTTGTAATTCTCGGGACAGAAATGTGGGGTCCCTATCTACACAATTTGCACTCTTGCTGTATCTAGGTGATGCTATTTCAGGCCGATGTGTAATGCAGCCATATCGCCCAACCGTATTACTTGGTCCAGAGTGTCCAAAATACACACGACTTCCCTTCTTAAATCTGTACCTCTTTTAAGGTATGTCCATGAGACAAACTTAATTGTTCCAGTGTAATCCAATTCAGAAGGCAGAAGGAAACAGCATGAGTTCAGTCTACTCCCTTGTAGAACACAGTTTCCAAGACTTCCTGAAATTCTTGTTTGAACTAAAGCATGTTTTTAGAGGAAGCTTCCTGCTTTGATTTGAAAACTCCCAGCGATGAAGAATCCACCCAAATTGTTCAAAACGTAATTACTTACTGTTTAAAATGTGCCTCTTATATTGAGCCTGAGTTTGTCGTCTTTCAGTACCCAGCTGTCAGATCTTTTGCCTTTTGTCTGCTAAACTGAAGCACATGCTGTGACATCGCTGTTTTCACTGTAGGCATTTACAAACTGAACAAGTCACTTTTCAGCTTACTTTTTCAAAGTAAGCTCTCAAATCTTTTGAGTTCTTCATTCATCTGTGGCACTCTTCTTTGGATCCTTTAAAATTATTTAAATGCATTTTTAATTGGAACACTGATATTAATAGCAAAAGAAATTGCTAAACAGTTGTACATATCCACCCTCCCTACTGCTGCTCTGCCTCATTTTTATAGCAGCCTTGGCCATGGCATCACGTGGAAAGTCTAAATCATCCTTGGACCTGTTGCTTCTGTGGTTGGTGATCCCTTGTCCTTTAAGTATGTTCCCACACTCCTTTGAATGCAGTTTGCAGCCAGAAAGCAAAACAACTTTTAATTAATGACCAATTGCATTCATTAGTTACCTCTGCTTTTCTCCCTTGAAACTTTTTCATCTTTAGATTTTAAAGGTAATTTTATGTTGTATTCCAATTGTTAAAAGTAATATTAAATAAAGTTATAGTCAAGAACCAATTTATACCGTTTTCAAAATTGCAGTAGAAGATAGTTTTTAACAGATGTCTATATACAATTCATAAACCATAGTTGTAAAGCATTTCTCACCCACCGGTTAATTTTGTAATATTCTGGCTTCAGTCTGTGATGGGGCACACTATTAAATACCCATCAAAAGTACAAATATTATATCTGTATTGGTTTTGTCCTCAACCAATTTTTAATTCTAGTTCATCAGAATAAGGAGTCAGTTTTATTTGACCAGCTCTGTTTTTATAAGCTTAATTAATTTAAATTATTTTTGCTTTCTATGTCCATGATTAATCAAAAGTTATGGGCTATTCCATTGTTTTCTTTCAGTTGTCCAGCCTATGTTAATTCAAATCAGCGTAGCTACCTGCTGAAAAGCTGATGCTGTATTAGTTCTTCCATCCCCCTAGTCTTCTAAATCTTCCTAGTCGTCTGAAACTAATTGAAATACTATTGATGGTCCAGAGAGCTTCTTGGTTCGCTGCTGTTAAATTTTCAATCACAATTTATTCAGACTTGCTGACTTTAAAATGTTTAATAACCGTTGTTTAAAATGTCCTGAATTACTTTTTGAAGTGGAAATCAAGCTGCTGACATGGTAGGAGAGGAATACATCTGGCTTTTTTCTAACTGCTCAACAGAATTTTTTGTGAAATGCTTTTGCCATTCTGCACTGCAGCAATATAATTTCCATCTTGAAATGGAGTGCTGCCAGCATAAAGATTTATTCTGCATCTTGTACATTTTAAGAAATGGAGGAAGCAGGCTTTCCAGGGCCAAAAGAGGAGTTTCATCAAGTTCTTCATTGTTTTCTTCTTGTTCTTACTGCGATTAAATTAATTGAGTTATTTTAATGGGACCAGAATGCCTCTTACCATGCCCACTTAGGCAATCTCACCTTTTTTCCATAGCAGTAGTAAGGGGTTTTTTAGGCCACTTATATTTACCAGGACTAAGAAATCCAGTAACAGACAGAAAACCAGTCCTTATTGCTTTTTAATAGATACGACTGCTTGAAAAATTTATGTGTTTTCAATGGAAAACTCTTGTGTTTTTATTGGAAATGAAAATGTATTTTGGCTGGAAGCTTAGTGTTTTGCAGCATTAGTCATAGCATTCATTTTTCAGTAAATCTCAAGCGCTATGGAAATAGTCTGGTCTGTGGGGGTGGGGGAAGATGTTATTTCCTTTTTCCCTCATCCTCTTCTCCTGGATTGTTTTGAGTTGCCTGTAGAGGAAACAGGACCCCAACTTTGATGAGTGGTTTCATCACTTCATGCTGAAGAAGCAGAAGCCCACACAGCCAAAACCGCTCAATCGTCTGCGATAGAGGAGAAGACTAATAGAGAGCTCCTGAGTCAGTGAGGATGAAACAGCATCTCTTGAGAAAATTGCTAACTCAGTGAGTACAAATGCCATTTTTTCACCATATCCCTACAAATGCTAATTAAAAAAAATACTAAGGGTTTTGTTTGGTATAAAACTCCGCCGTGCCAGATAGGCCTTGTTCTATGTTTGCCAGAGGCAGAGTGCATTGCAATAGCTATTCTGGGACACAAGCAATGTTTAGCATGGAAAGTGTGAAATACGAGTAGACAGCAGGAAAGCTGTTTTACCCAGGGTGAAAGTTAACAATGCCTATTGTTTTGTATTCTTGCTAAGTATTGTCTCCCATGCAAATGATAATGCTATACAACACGTCCAAACATGCTTGGAAGTCAGAATAGGATAGTCTTCATCAAAGTGAAATTGGCTCTCATTCTTCAACATCCTAGTGCTGACCATGCTTGCAGCATTCTTACACAATAAAGCTTTCTGAGAACATTGAAAGTGTGTTGCTGACATCAATTGTGTGAGAAATGGCCAGAAAGAATTTCGAAACATTTGTTTACACACAAGGAAGGCAAGTCTGAGCTTGAAGATAATAATCTGAATACTGTAACGCCTCCAGATGTATAATGGGAGCTGCAGCCAGCCTGAACTGGAACAGACAAGACTGGTGAACTGCACAGAGAGTCTACTGCTGTAATGCTTGTGGTCTACAGTGGCAGCATTTGGGTAGCAACTGTTGTAGTTAGAGACATGATGCCATTCAGTGTGAGATCCAGGACAACCAGGTGATCAGGCCCAGTCAGCATGGGTTTATGAAAGGCAGGTCCTGCTTGACAAACCTGATCTTCTGTGATAAGGTGACCTGCTTAGTGAATGAGGGTAAGGCTGTGCATGTTGTTTACCTGAACTGTAATAAAGCTTTTGACACCATTTCCCACATGGCTTGGATGGGTGTATGTTTCACTGGGTAGAAAACTGGCTGGATGGCCGGGCCCAAAGAGTTGTGGTGAATGGAGTTAAATCCAGTTAGTGGCTTGTCACAAGTGGTGTTGCCCAGGGCCCAGTATTGGGGCCAGTTCTGTTTATTATCTTTATCAACAACCTGGATGAGGGGATAGATTACACCCTCAGTAAGTTTGCAGACAACACCAAGTTGAGCAGGGGTGTTGATCTGCCTGAGAGTAGGGAGGGTCTACAAAGGGATCTGGACAGGCAGAATTGGTGAGCCAAGGCCAAGTGCCGGGTCCTCCACTTGGGTCACAACAATCCCACACAGCACTACAGGCTGGGGAAGTGTGGCTGGAAAGCTGCCTGGTGGAAAAGGACCTGAGGGTGTTGGTTGACAGCTAGCTGAATGTGAGCCAGCCGTGTGCCCAGGTGTCCAAGAAGGCCAACAGCATCCTAGCTGTTGGATGTATCAGGAGTAGTGTAGTGAGTAGAACTAGGGAAGTGATCATCCTGCTGTACTCAACATTGGTGAGGCCGCACCTCAAATACTGTGTTCAGTTTTGGGCCCCTCACTAGAAGAAAGACATTGAGTTGCTGGAGCATGTCCAGAGAAGGGGAACAAAGCTGGTGAGGGGTCTGGAGCACAAGTCTTACGAGAAGCAGCTGAGAGAACTGGGATTGTTTAGCCTGGAGAAAAGGAGTCTGAGGGGAGACTCGGTCACTTTTTACAACTACGCCAACGGAGGTTGTAGCGAGGTGGGGGTCGGTTTCTTTTCCCAAGTAGCAGGTGATAGGACAACAGGAAACGTCCTCAAGTTGGGCCATGGGAGATTTAGGATGGATTTTAGGAAAAATTTATTCACTGAAAGTGTTATCAAGCATTGGAAGAGGCTGCACAGGGGAGTGGTTGAATCACCATCCCTGGACATCTTTAAAGGACAGGTAGATGTGGTGCTTAGGTTTAATAGTGATTTTGACAGTATTAGGTTAATGGTTGGACTCGATGATATTAAAAGTCCTTTCCAACCTAGAGAATTCTATGATTCTATGACATGCTGGTGCACACATACACCAATATCCCTGACTAGTTTCTAGTGGTTCAAAATCAAGATGGGCTATCTGGATGCGCACCTCATGGACAAAGCCAAAGGGGCTATTTCTTTGAAAGGCTGGCATGCAAAGATAAAATTTGTCTGCACATTAAAATTGTTACCCCATTCATTTTTTCCTCAGCCAAACTTAAAACAGTGATGTTAGGCAAAGCAGAATGGTGCATTGCCTCTGCCTGATCCTGGAGGCAGCAAAGTTATGGGAAGCATTATTGCAGTTCCTAAGGCTTGCTTTTTTTCAAATTCCACTGCTTCTTCAGCACCTAGACACCTACCAGCTTGAGACACGGTATTAGTACAGTGAAAGTATAGTAATACAGTAAAAGGGGTTAGTTTATCAGTGAGCTTAGTTGGGTGAGTAAAAGCAGATGAATGCCAATAAAATAAAAATCCTGAATTCCTTGGGGCAAGATTACTCCCTGATATCACTTTTCCTGTTCCATGTCATCATACCACCTATTTATCCATGGGTCAACACCTTAGAGGAGTACCTGCATGCTTGCTTCATTTCACTGTTCTGGCAGTTGGTTCAGGAGCAACTAAGTGCTGGGTAGCCTTGCAAAGATTGACTATTATCTCTTAAAAAATAATGGCAGTAACAGTAACAGGCCACTGCCTGCATCTCACATTAGTTTGGGGAAGAGAGGAAAACACCCCATTGCTCTTCACAGCTCATCTTAACTTTGGGCATGCTTTTGTAATTTCTTTATCACACCCTATTCTGATGCAAGATCAGTACTTAGCACATTATTTTTCAATCAATGGGACACTGCATCCATTTTAAGTCCCTTCAAAATATAAATGTGACTAAAAATAAGTCTTTATTTGCCTAAAATTGTTTCTGTTTGGGATGAGAACAAATACAGCAGCACTCAATTCGTGGACTCTTCTCATACATTTCCATGGCACCCAAGCCCCAGGACAGAACTGCTCTAACCTGAGCACACATAAAGGCATGAAATTGATATTGGCAACTGTGTTCATGCTTAATGTCCAACAAGTACCATCAGCACTGATGTGTCTAACACATGCTTTTGGACTTTTTCCTTTATTTTGAGATTTGCCCTGGTCTCTTTCTTATTCATTCAAAAAAATTCTTGGTGCAGATGTGATATGTACGATGTGTAACATCAGCTCTCAATCTTGTTTTAGTGATTGCTGTTGATGTTCAGTATTTCCTTGGCATGACAAAACGTTTGTTTTAAATCATAAACTCTTCACAATGCACGGTAATTTTCCATTCCTTTTCTACAGTCTAAACAGTCACATCAGGTAGAAGATAAAATAGGAGAACTTTGAGTGAGGAACTGGTTGCCATATGGCTGATGCCTAAAATCTTAGCAATTTAAGGGAAAGAAAGTGGAAAAAGATGAAGTAAATTCCATAAAATTAATGCCATAAGTATGTTGCAGCAGTTAGTTCAGGAGAAGGGGAACAAAAGCAAAGGAAAGAAAAAGAATACTGAACAGCAATGGTGCTAAGGATTTTTCACACAGATGGGTGAAAATAGATTTTAAGGTAACCATGGACACATAGTGTTCTAAACCTGTTTTACAAGTTTCTTTTTTAAAATGTAAACACTGTATTTTTAACAACAAATATTATTTTCCCCATTTGATCTTGACATATAAGCTGAAATGTATCTTGATGGTGGAGATGGACTCACTTGCTGCTTTCCCTGAGTGGTTGCTCTTCTCCTCTCCTCTTTCCACCACCCAAAAAGTATGCTGTAGGCTTAAGTTTGTGGCTTTAATCCTGCAAATTGCACTCAGCTCTAAAGTGCTTGGCACCAGCATTGCTACTGCTGCGTGAAATAATTCAAACAATAACATATGGTTGGAATTGAGATGGCCCCAGGCTCACCTTGGAGAAGGCACTTTGATCTTCTTAGATGTAAAGTGAGAAAAGCGATACTTGTTCCCTATTATAAAGTGCTTTAAGATTCTTGTATAAGAATTGCAATATTGGTATTTATTGCAAGTCATGGCTGTGGGATGGTCGTGGTTCTGGTGTTGGATTTTCTAAAGGCTGAGCATCTCTGTGGTTATACTGACCTACATTTTGTTTCATGTTAATAATCTATATACTCACTGGGTTAAGGTCCCCTAATGTAATTCCACAAATGAATGTAGAGACTGGTTTCTTACGGTTTGGAAAACTGAAAGGAAGGAATATAGGGGACTAAAATCTTTACTCCTGTGCGAATCCAGGGAAATTTTTATAAATATATCAAGACTGATAAGGCTAGGTGAATGGAGAGAGTGTTAGCTGGCTGTGTTGCAGATATATAAAAAAATACCTTTTGTGGTGTAAGCAGACATCTGTCTTGCCCCACTCATATCAATTTATGCCCACGCATGTCATTTTCCTCCCCAGCATGTAAACCTATTCCTGTAACTGTAGTAATGCAACATGTGAAACTAGGGTCAAAAGCCTGGAGGCTTATCAGATGTTCCAATTTCTTTTCTAAAAAGTTACAATATTTGAAATCAGAAAAATACCCTCAATGCAGACATTGAGTACTGGAAGACATTGAGTACTGCAGCCTAGCCAACAGAACTGAGAAACACATGAGTAAAATGAAGGGTGTGAGTAGTGCAGCCGTAGTAATGGGACTATGTCCATGCTTGAAGCTAAGAATATGCTCAAATCTTTTTTCCTGGACTGAGCTACAGTGCTCTGCAACTGGTAGGACTGAGTATTTTCATTATTGTCTTTTCATCCGTGGACTTTCTGTCCAGCTTACCTGTGTTTACATAGTTTGCACAATTTTGTTGGAGAGACACAGGGATTCGTCAAAGCCCAAGGTGAAAAGGATCCGGACATAAGATTATAAAAATTGACTTTTGAGACAGCGTAAAGATTGATAATTCTCTCCGACAGCTTGTAGTCTGTAGCAGTGCATTTATGAGTGGAATTTCTGTATGCCTTGAAGAAACTTCAGGGGCACATTCCTGCAATTTGTGCATCTATATAACCCAAGTGATTGAGCATTCCTCCCCAAATTTGCATTTGTTAAAAGACTTGACATCTGGCTAGTTAACTGCAGAAGAATTACTTTCTGTGATGTAGTCCTGGGGAATTCTGACCACCAGAGTAAGGCTTCTAATGCCTCAGGGTTTTCCTATGGGGAATGAAAAATACATAGAGCCTCTTAACACTTCAACTTAAATGTAAACTTTCATTTTAGGCTACTGCTGGAAATTTAAATTATGTATTGGTTGTATTTCCACTGGAGTTTCTGTAAGTAAATTTTATCAAAAAAGTATAAAAGGTCATTCTAGTTGATTCATAAATAATAATAGCTGAGCTAATGGAATGTCTACTCTCTCCTCTTTGGTATTTCGCAGATACTGTGAAGGTCTCCCAATTCTTCCAAATAAATATTTTCTATATGACCTGCTATGTTTTATCAAAATGTTTCCCAAATGTATTAGATTTGGAAGGAGAGAGAAATGGAGTAAGAGTAAAGAAAAAGAAAGAATATCTTAAAATGATGTCAGAATTCAGAAGTGATCTTAAATCCATTATAACATCTCAGTTTGCATGTATTTATGTAGCTGCTGTATTTAAGGGTCCTTTCCAGAAGTTCTTAAGGGAAAGAAGGGACATTTCCAGAAGTTCTTAATTGGCAATGTTCCTCCAAACCATCTGAAAGTTGTGTTATGGGAAGTTAACATACCTAACTGTTCATTTCAAGGTAAAAAAAAACCAAACAGAAATATTTATATGTTTGCTTTGGTTTACATGTACACAGGGTGGTCATTCTGGCAGTACTTGGAAGTATAAAAGAGGGTGATAACATTAAGTGGTTTGGGCATCTCTTAGTCCTATTGAAATGCCGAAAAATACCATCCTAACTCATCATTGAACAGAAAACTACTTTAGGGATTAAAATTGTGAAGTTCTCCGGCATCTGTCAATCACTGCTCTAGTATTTACAAACAGAAGCCATGTGGGAATCACGTGCTCTAATCCCATGCTCATAAAGAGAAGCCCAAAACAGTTTTGTGCTTCTTTCAATACATATCACCTATATATAATTACTGTATTTTTGCACAACTATTTGTATTTCATGTTACTTCTATTGAATAAAGCACTGATACAAATAAATATTTTGAACCTAGCTGAGATGGCAAGAAATGCAATGCAGAATAGAAAAGGATCATAATAATATTACCAAATCCCAGGTGAGTATGATCAGTATCTATCTCTCCTCTTGGCTTATACTTGAGCAGCTGTCTATGTAAAGAGTGGAAGTTTCTCTGGTTTTTTTTTTCCCCACTTATTTCCAGCAATAGGAGGCAGTTCCCTATTCACTGTGCTTTACTCTGTTCAGTTCTGGAGCTCCCTAGATGTGAAGACTTCAGCTTCTCCAACCTAAGCTTGTTCTAAAGGCTGACAGTGGAAGAACTTCTGTTTGGATATATTTCCTGAAATGTTAACATGTCATTTCCTTTCCGTAAATTGAACTCTGTTTCTAGTTGATGCTTGTTTATCCAACAAGAACTATTTCTCCCAGCTTCCAAAATATGTGGATGGTTGCCACATTTTCCTCGCATCCACTTTGGCTGTAGTTACCCAAGCTAGACAAACATAACCATGTTTTTCCTCTTACAAATCCATTTCTCAGCTTCTTAATAATTTTTGGCTTTTCTGTGAACTCCGTATGATTTGACTAATGAAGGCAAAGCTGAATGTAATATTGTGTGTCTTTATTGCATCAGAGCACCATGGAAAAGGTTTATTGTATTTTTTTGTTTGCTTCAAGTTCATCTTCAGATGCAGTCTGAAATGCTGCCATCTTATTCTGCAGGCTCATATTGAGTTTGTCCATCATGCTATAATTTGTAGGCTGGCTTGGCACTCTCCTTCACATATTTCACACTTTCCTACTCTTTTCCCATCAACATAATACATAACCTAATGAGCCCCACTGAAATTCATCCTTTCCCAGAATATGCTGATAGCTGATTGGATGGTGCTGGACAAGTTTTGGCCAAATTAGTTAATAAGGAGCAGTCAGTACACAAAGCCAAAACCAGATTGGCAAGGGAAGAGATGTGGCTCCAACCTGACTACAAAATTTCTTCTACCCCAAACTTTCTACCCCCAAAGCTTTTGTATCACATGGAAGATCCTTGCCTGAGCTGAGGGGGTTTTACTGTTGACAGCCTGGATAGTAGTGTTTCTTTCTGAGCTGATGGCATCTTTTGCTGCAGGACATTGGCTCTGCTCAGGTTGACTGTGTCTGCCAGCTGCATTGATTATATAGACAAATTTCTGAAACACCTAACTACCCCGAAGCAATGGAGTGATCTGAGGTGGCGGTGGGCTAAATTCATACACCTGGAAAACACTCCAGTTCTGGGAGCCAGAAACTGTGTCTTACAGTTTGATTTGAAATTTCAGCTTTACTCCTGTAATAAACTACTTGATTAATCAAGGTTTTCTCAGACAAATCCATCTCACTGAGAGTTACAGGTATTCCCTGGAGCAGAAAATCATAGTATAAATACATGCTACTGGGAGGACCTATGGTGGTCTTCACTATTGTATAAACCCCTCTAATTCATCACTGGATGTTTTGGGAGAACATCTGGTGACGGCCTTGAATATCAAACTCAGTGAAGATTAATAGAGAACTGATATTTGAAAGTTGCCAGTAGGAGGACAGGTTCTCCAAATCTTGAAGGAACTTCCATTGCTCAAAACATTGATCTCATCTCTGAGTGCTTGGAAATTCTTATCTAGTGAAACACTTTCTCCTTTAGGTAACATAATTTTGAAGTGTTTCTCAAGCAGCTGTCATAACATCTGGACTATGTGGACCTGTTTGAATTTGGCAGTTCATGTTTATACCTACAAAGATTGCTTATGTTGTGCTCCTAGCAATCATAAACCATTAGGAGTCCTGGGTGATGATGCTGGATATGTCTTTTGGTTTTTTATCACAGAATGGAAAGTTCATTTGTGATCTCTAGCAGTTATGGATGATAACATAATTCCTTGATAACAGCCCCTGTGACAAAGCTACGTTCAGCAGTTGAGTGTTCTCTTACGGCAGTTTCATGTGGGTCCACTGTGTTAACCCCATTGCCCAGTGAATATGTAAGATTCTTAAGGGTATAGCAATGGCAAACCAATCTATCGTGTTTTCATCAGTCTGATGATACGTAGGTTCATGTCTTCATTTCTTCTTATCCAACACAAGCAGATAAAAGTCTCACTTGACATCTAATGGAAATAATTTTCCAGTCAGGCATGATAACATGAATCTGTGAATCATTGGTGGTAAAGATAAACTGAGTAAAACAGCTGAAATACATGCCAGAAGCTGTGTTCCCCTAAACTGGTGGCTATGCAGTAATCACAGGAAACCCAAGTTGATAACTAGTCAAGGTAGATTAACAGCAGTGTTTAGAAAATCAGTAGCAGACAAATGAAACTTTCCCATCCATGTTGATCACAACATGAATCTTCTCTTTCACATGCAGAGCTTGCTATTGTCATCCTCTGCTTTGACTCTTTTGAAGTAAACTGATCAACATGCTCCATTTATTTTTAATTGTAGCAATTCTAGAACTACTACTAAGGTGTCTGCCAATGTGTTAAATGAGGCACTGTGCAAACAGTGTATGACACCAGTACTTGATAACTTACATTTTTTATTTGTAAACATCTGGGAAGACTAGATGATGCTGCCTCCAAAAGCCTTGAAGGACATGGAACTGACCTGCTTGAGATCTGACATCACTTACTAGTCAGATTCAGTAGGACAACCAATGCTAAAACCACTTTGGTGTAACGAAGATGAAGCCTCTGGCTGGATGGCTCCATAAGAGGACTGAAGCACTAATTGGTCCATGTTTGTTGACACTTGGTGTAATCTCCAAGGACTTTTTATTCCCCTGGTGTTCTGGAAAAGAGCTGGAAAAGCAGAGAAGCCACATGTGGACATGTAGTTACTAGAGAAGATCTTACTGTTTGTTAATGTAAGTTGCCCAACACTGTGTTTCCATAGATTTAAATAGCAGGGCACAGAGACCCCACATATGCTTTAAATTTTCTTCTCCCTTTATTTATTTATATTAAACAAGTAGGTCATTGCTTTACTTTAACCGTGATAGTTCTGGCTAGTTTTTAAATAACTTGAAGAGACTATATAGGTTCTGCTGTTGCTACTTACGACTTCTACCCATGCATCTCTTGCTTGTAACATCATTTGCTGTTCAAGAGAGAAATACCCTTTTGGCTGTGCTTGGGCTTTAAGGTTTTTTGTGCAGAAAGTCATTAGCAGTGAGTTTTCTCAGTGTGGGCTTTATTTGTGTCCATCCAGTCAACAATCAATGAAGACAACTTATGAATATAAACAATGAAGATTCTGTTGTCTTACCTTCTACTGCCTGATGTGTCTCAATGCGTCATCCCTACAAACATCAAATCACTTCTGCTCTCACTGGAGCCACTGTCTCTGATTGCTCTCTTCTGACTGTTGTAAAGATAGATGCCCTAAGCTCTGACCTCAGCTTTTCTTTCTCTCAGTCCAGGACTATCCGTCCTCCTCCAGCTATCTCCTTACAGTTAATGAGTCTCCTCATTCATTTATTCTGTCTCCTTGCAAGTATTTTTAGACTGTGATCATCTCCCTTGAGTTGGCTATTTCTTAAATGATATAAATGCTGTTTCATGTCATCTTTTTTCATGTGTTCACTGTGCCTTATTACTTGAGACTTGTGATGTTTTAACTCCATATCCTCTGAGGATATCAAATGAAGACCTTTTGCATCCAGGCCTTGAGGGCTGCCCAGTAGTGTAGTATGAAGAGGAAAACCATCCATTTCTTATTTTGTATGAGATTCTTACTATTCATAAGAACAGACTTCTTACGGTTTACTTAGCAGTTGCATTCCCTAACTGGCTCTATACCGTCATTGCAAAGACTTCTGAGACCTTAAAGGTGGCACCATTTTTTCAGGTAGCCACACCTGAAATAGACAAGCCACTAAGCAAAAGTCTATGGTTTCTCTGCAAGGTCTTAAGCAACAGGGAGCTTTTACTTCAGCCACTGGCATTATCAGAGAAGAAATGCTCATCTGACTTTTCTGAAGCCAGAGAAGTGTTTTATTTTTAAAACCTTCTTAAGTATTTAGACATTGTCACAAGAAACCGTGTTCCAAAATATACTTGCTTTTTTACTCACTATTTAATAAAATGTAAATAATAAGTAATGTCCCTCTAAGCACAGAAAATTAGAAGCTTTTATTATTTACCCTTATAAGACTTTAGAGCTATTGAACAGATTTAGAGTTTGTAACACTGCCATTGGGCTCAGCCTTCATTTACTAAGTCATAGCTAAGAGCAAAGGTTCTGTTCGCAGTTGTTGAGCCCTGTTACCTTTTCTTACCAAGGCGTTCTATAAGTGGATGCACAGGTATGACACGGAAGGGATGTCAAGGCAGCTGGATAATTAAAGAGCTACTCTCAACTGTTCCTGCAGAACCACTAGTCTACCCCAAATAAGGCAGTCCACGCACTTGGGAATGATCAGAGAAATGAACCAATATAGAGGGTCAGTCTAATGTTACATTTTTATAGCTCTCTTCCTCCCAGAGGAACATACCTATGAAGGCCGTATCCATCTGAAAGTCCCACCCTGGTGTGAAGAGGCAACAGGCTTCATGGACAACTAATCCTGTTGTGCTGCGTGGGGGCTGTCCTTGCAGAGCGGCCCAGTGAAACTCTGAGTTGATTGTGCCCTTCTCAGCCTACGGTCCCGAAGAGCTCACAGCAGTGCGGCGGCAGGCACCGCGTGCCACGAGCTGCCTGAGACTGCAGTGTCAATCAAACACCAAAAGCAGAGGGCGAGGGTGTCAAACCATAATTTCTGCTGACATGAGGAAGGTACTGGCTGAAATGTTGGGAGCCTGTTGCCTTTAGCAATATACAAAAAAAGAGGAAGTTGGATCAACCGGTCTGTGGAATAAAAATAATCCTGGGAATCCTTCCAAGGCGAGGTGTATGGCACGAGGCGCTGGCTCTGGTTACAGCGACAAGGTGACTGTCTGCTCACCTTGATGCCATCATGCCAATAAGGAATAATTTACATTGAGATGCTGTTTGTGGGCGATGATAATAGCTTGATTTTCCTGTAGCTTTCAGTTGAGGTTGATAGTGTAATTTATAAATAGAAATTAGAATGGGTCTGCAAATTAGTTATTAGATGCATTTTTAGATTGGTCATTACAGTAAAGTAGGAAGGGTGAAAGGACTTGTCCAAAATCCTATGATGAATTACTGGCGATAAACAAATCCTAAATTTTTCCTTCAACATGTCCGTGCATATGCTGTAACAAATGTACAGAAACAGCTAATGAACTGCTAAAAAGCACAATATAGCTAACGTAAAAAGCCAGAACACTTTTTATTGTTCACTGTTAGTGAAAATACAGTGTATTACTCATGGAAACAGCGGTGCATTCACGTGAACACACAGAATATGGAAGGACATATATCCTACAGGTTTTACTTATCCAGCTAAGGGTTTTTCCAGTATATTTTCATAGTTACTCTGCTCATCACAATAGACTTGGTTTGTTATTGATCCAGATGCGTATACAAGTCTGTAGCAGTGAAGGACAGTTACAAAGCCTGTAGCAATGAGTGCCGCTGTTATGGCTCGTGAGAAATGCAAGGATGAAAGCAGGTGCATTCTTCAACCTGAGATGCACCAAGAGCATTTCTGAGGAAGAAATAACATTTTTCACGACTTGTCAGCATCCTCCCCAGCCTATTAAACAGAATCAACAGATTCCTATCCAGCTCGCATAAGCTGATGCAGTTTCCCAAAAGAGAGGCTTCTTGTTGCAGCTGCTGGGGAATCCAGCGCTATGATCCTGGTAGAGATGTCATGGTATCCTTTCTTAAGGCACCTATTAAGCATAGGATCTCAGCACTGATCTCATGGGCTGTTGCTGCAGCTAGAAAACAACTGACACATTAGGCTGATTAATCCCTGTAGTAATTCCATTAACCTCCTTAATGGAGTTATAACATGGATGAATTTATCCCTCTGCAGCAATGCGAGAGGGAAGTGCCCTGGAGAGCCTGTAAATACGGTGTGGCAGGGATGTTTGAGGTAAACATTTTGTTTGTTTGTTTTAGTGCAAAGTGAAGCTTCCTGACCAGCTGGAAAACCTCCCTCTCTTCTGAGATTCTGAATTCTTCACAGCACTAATGGTGCAGGTGCCCCTGCGAGAGGGTGATGCGTTAGGGCTCAGAGGCACCAGCAGGGCTCTTGGCACCCTGCTGACAGCTCGCTGTGTGTCCACGCTTCCCCCCTCCCTCTGTCACAGGCACACATAGCCTGCCTCATCACACAGCTGCTCAGACACAGCTTTTTCATTCACCTCTGCGGTTTCCTCTCCTTGTGCCTCCATCTGATCATGATTTATCTGCTTGCTGCTCCCTGTCAGGAGGGCAGCTTTGCCTGGACTGTGTCACTGGGCAAAGGACTGCTAAAAATAAGTAGCAGAGCTACAGTCCTGACATATCATTGCACAGGGAGCAGATCAAGAGCAGAAATGAGAAATTCTGTATTTCGCTTTGTTTCCTTCCTGATTTTCTAGCCTATGGAGAGAAGGTTTACCTGCAGCCTTAGCCATGTGCGTAGCTTGTTCCTAGGGCAGCTTGATTGCATCGCAGTTCTGTCATTAAAGGCTTCTCAGTACCGTGACATTACCTCAAGTATATGAGAGCCAAAAAGGCACCCTGCAAACCCCTCCCAAGGAACAGACAGAGACAGCATTTTTGCAGTCTACCACAGCAGCCCAGGCTCTCCGAAAGCTCCTGCTGTGCTTCATTAGGGACTCTATAGGGTGGCTAATGGGGTTGGGGGCTGGAGGAGTCAGGCAAGAAGCCACAGTAAGGTCTGACTAATTTTTCTGCGAGTTCAAAGACTGTTGCCACATACGCAGGTGCAGTGATGTGACTACTAAGCTGCAGTATCTCTTCATCTACATGGTTTGTGATCTCCTTGTTAATACGCTAAATTTATTCTGTTTGATAGCCAGTCCTTTCCTCCCACAGAGGCTGCAATCCCGAGAGATGGAGTCGCCCAGCTCTTTAGTGATCCAGGAGACAGTGGGAGAGAACAGGGGAGGTATTGTGTGCATGGGATGCACGCACACGCCTGGGGATTTTATTTCTCTTTCTGCCTACGGTAGTCACTTCCCACGTTCAGCACAGGGATGAGAAGTCCTAGCAGCCACCTCTTCCCAAAGACCTCTTGCAGGTTCTCCCTCCAGGGCCGGGCTCTTACCACTATCCCTTTTCGCACCTGGTACCGCGTCTGCCCACGCAGGATCAGCAGCATCTGGTGGCAGCAGAAACCAGCGCAGGCCAGTCCGATCCCAAGCCAGAGGTAGAGCATGAGGATGACAAACATCTCAGAGCTAAGGAGAGCTCCTGCAGACCAAGAATCAGGGAGAGGGAGGACAATAAAAGAATGAGTTTAGACACACCTCACATGCCAGTGTAACGCTTAGCCCCAAGAAACGACAAACTGCCTACATTCTCTGGCCACAAGCAGGGAGTTAGGAGCAAGACAGGCGGGTTGCTCTAACTGTATAATATTGTTTCCTTTGTAGCATCTGATGCAGTGGACCTCGCTGGGAAAATACTAAAATGGTAATGGTCTCCGTACACTTCTACCTTTGCTGTTAATGTGAGGATCTAGATTATAGGGGCAAATTCAGCCAGAAGTGAAACATGTCTGTAAGACTTCAGCACTGTTTTGAAGAATGTTAAATTTATTTCAGGATCTGCCTGCTCATCAGAGTGAGTCTACGATTTCTAGGTTCCTTTTGAAAAGAGATGTGGGTCCTACAGCATGTAGATGCTTCCAGAAGCCTTACTGTGTGCATTAACACTAGGCAGAAAGATCTGGGATTTCTCTCTCAAATCATATCTAAAAAATATCTTAAAAAAGAAAAATAAATCAGTAATGACTTTCCTACCATTGGGCAAAGGTAGTTTTCATATGAATGCAAGAAAGAGAAACAGAAAACTTTCCAAAATATAATCCAAATTCCTTTTTTAAAGCTGCTGCTAGAATATTCAAAATACTTTGTCGGTCTGAAGCTCCTAATTTAACAGGTTTTGTAGCATGTATTTATGCTGAATATATTTAAATAAAAATGTTCTGTGGGCCCTTTCCTCTATGACGATTTTAGAACTCCTTCTGGAAAATATTAGTATAATAGCAGGTATCACTGAGTGACCTTTCAGTGCGTGGGCAGATCTAAGGCCATTAAAATTATATTATCTGTGTGTGCATTGGAATGTGTACACATGTATTTTCTGGATATTGGTATATTATTAAACACCCATATTTACACACAGGCATTATTACTTGTGTGTCAATTACACACATTATTAAATGTGTGTTGGTACTGGTATAAATATACCTCTCACTGGTTCCTGTGAGGTTTAAGAACAAAAAAGCTCTCACATGTTCCCATCCCTCTGGATGGGGCAGACAGACCCGCGCAGGTGAAACCTCTGGTTGCTCTATGGCCCTACAAGAGCAATTCTGCTGGAGCAGGAATTGAACGGATGGTAGAGGTGTGCTGCCTAAAGCAGGTACACGGCTGCTTCAGGGTTTAAATTCAATACAAGGGTGGCTGGATAAGCGTCTCTTGCTTCTCTTATACAGAAGGCCGGATTAGGTGGTGTCATCTGGTTTTGAAATCTGTGAATCCCGGCTGCTCCACCTGGCAGTGCTGTGAGTGAGAGATTGGGGCTGACCTGTGACAGTCGCGTCAAGCTTTGGGCTCAGCCAGCAGGCCCCTCTGAGGATGATTTGTAAGGACACTGACTCTAGCCCCGAGCTTTCAGAGATTGTCCTCACTTGAAAATGGCAAAGGAGTCATTCAGTTTTCTTCCTAAATGCAATGTCATCCTTCCCTTCTCATTAGATCCCATTCAGCTCAGTGGGCTTCGCATGAAATAACAGCAAGGGAAGAACAAGCCCCTTAGGATGATGACAAATCCTCATACCAATTCTGTCGGAATAACTTAATCTACCAGGTAGGAAGCCCAGAGCTAAATATGGGCTTCTCTGCCCCTCTTTTACCGGGCCAGAGTGTGACAGACATTTGTTCTTTCCCACAGCTGGTACTCAGATGGGGTATGGAGAAAGACAGCTATTTTCTTTAGAGCCTTTGCAAGGCGGCTGTAAGCTTTATTTCTGAGCTGCAGAAATTCAACATCAAGAGAGTAATAACCCTTGTTTCCCCTTGCAAATATTAAGCGTCTCTGAGCTGTGCTATCCAGATATATGATTTTTTTAACCTTTTCTTCAGGTTACCTAGATAAAGCATTTTCTATAATTTCTTTTGCAGATCCAATCTGACCTGTGTTTACAAAAGTGCACTCCATTTGACCCTCATCCATTTTAGTCTCAGATTCACTTTTTCTCTAACTGACCTGGTGTGATCTCAAGCTTATTGCCATACATTATCTATGCTAGAAAAGCTGAATCACAGGCTGAAATTACAGACTCTGGGTCAGATTCTAAAATCCGTGCCTGAGCACAGTCCGAGCCAACTGAAAGTCCCAGCATGAAAGCAAGGAACACTCAGTTGACATAGGACCAGCAGATTCATCCTTCATCCTCCTATACTCCTCCTCCGGTGCAGAGGGCATGATAGAGAAGAAGAAAGGTAAAGTCTTTTCCCTGCTATAGCAATGCCCCCTTTGGATCCTACAACAACCCTTAAGTAATAGTTCTGTTAGCTGAAAAATATTGGGTGGACAACCCTTCCAGGCAACTCTTCCAGGCTGTGTTTTTCTTTCTGGAACTGGAGGTTAAATATGCTGGTAGAAACCCAGTAGGCCGTTCCTCCCAAGCAACCAAGACACCACGTGCCTGTATATTGCTGTGTGAGACAGCAGTTCTCCCCCCAGCTGAGCTAGAGGTTCAGTGGGAGCTGCTGGGAGCTGCTGCCTCTTGAGGGTGTTCTGGGTCTCAGCTCCCAGCTCCGCACCCAGCACCATTGTGTCCCACTCAAACACTCCTCATGCTGTCCTTGGCACTGCAATTGCTGACACCGGAGCTGGGGCACTTCAGTCGCTCTTCAAACATATGCCAGGACCCAGCTCAGTGCAGATGAGCCCACAGAGTCAGAGACAGAGAACTAATTCCTTCATAATCTCCTCCCACATCCCCGCTCCCCCTCCCAGGCTGCTGTGCTGAGCACAGTTTAGGCACAGGGGAAAATCATTCCCAGTGTTTTTAATGCTAGTGAAGCTCGTGCAACATTATTTACAAAAATTCTTCTACTTGGAAAAATAACTCCATAAAGATGTCATGGCAGGATTTCATGTTTATTGTCTCTCAGTGATTACCATGACAAATCTGCTAATTTGCCAAGTAGAGAGATATTTGTTTGTTTTCAGATGGCAACCCTGCAAACCCAGCCTGGAATTCTAAAAGCAAGCTGGGGCCTCTCGGCTCCTGCATCCCCAGCAGCGGAGACTCCACACTCACATCATAATCAACACTTCTGGTGACGGTACATGAGCCAAAACAGATTCCGGGCCCTTCTTACTGACATGAGCTGAATCTGCAAAGCTACAATATATGGGATACCTATTTTAGTCTAACAAAAGCTGATGTAAATGTGCGAGGCATGAGCTGCACAGGGGGAGAAATAGCATTTTTCTGCGGTTGCTTTCAGGGCAGAATATCTGTCTAAGCTGTCTGCATAGCCAGTTCTCTGAGACCAGGCTTTATCCAGTTCTTGGGTTTGGACAGAGAAAGGGTTGAGGTTGCAGAGTTCGAGGGCATGTTGAAAGGTGAGGAGACAAGGATGGGGGAGGAAGAGTTGTGGGAGCAGAATCAGGAGGGGAAGGGGAAAGTTTGTGGAGATTTATGGAAGGGCAGGGAGAGAGGGAAAAGGGGGAGAAGCAGAATGAATGGTAAGGGATGGGGACAAGGAGAAAGAGATATTTGCTTTTGGTGTGGAGCTCATGCAACGAGCAGACACAGAGAATTTCCCCTGGTTCTCTGTGGACCTGTGTCCCAGACTGGGGCCATGAGAAAGGTGGCTGATCATGTCACACTAACTCCTCTCTTGGTTTCTGTTGACTGAACCCCAATTCTCCTAGGCTGGAAGGATGGCAAGACATCAGTATTTTTGTGCTGCCAGGAGGCAGGTGACAGTGGAGGGAGTGAGTGGAGACCTGGATGAAGACAATGAGAATATCTCTGCTGGGATATAGAGAACCTGCAGACTTGTAAAATACAAAACCCTACAGACCCCCCACCTCTGCCTGTGGGACAGGCAAAAGATTCCTCTCACTCTGAAGTATAAAAAGTGAAATCCCTGTCCTTGTCTAATTGCAACACACTCCCTGCATGACTGATAGTCCTATTCTGGCACCGGCAAGCTGGTTATGGGGCGTTTTCCAGAGCATTAGGAATAGGGCTGTGGCTGTAACCTGGAGTCGTTACAGCCTCTATTTCAGGTAAAGCAAAATCCTTTGCAAAGGCTGTCTCTAGCCTCTAAAGTGGACTTTGTTGAACACAGCTAATTCTCCCTCTTGCCCATTTCCCCACACCACCATTCCCCACACACAGCTATCTGAGGAAGGTCACGTTGCCCCCANGGAAGAGGAAGACACTCTTCATCTCCAAGGAAGGAGTCCTTACCTGAGAAGAACTGGCTGATAGAGTGAGGCAGAAGAGTGAAGAAGGCCAGTGGGTTCGTGAAGGACATGGAGAGTGCAGCAGAAATGTAAGCCATGCCTGCCACCAGGGAGTCGAGGCAAGCCAGGGAGGTGTAGAGGCAGAACATGATGAAGTTTCGCATGTTCCTGCTCCCAATGCAGTTCCCTGTGAAGAAACAGTGGTGGTCATGCCTCTGGGTGACTCTGGCACACAGTCTACAGAAGTGAGTGCTGGGCAAGGCTGAGCCAGGGGACCTGCTTCCATCCAGCCAGTCCGCCACCACTTCGGCTCCTTCTCCCAAGTTTAAGCCCTTGCCCAAGTCCTCAGGGGAGCTCTGGATCACAAGGACGTAGTTGCCCAGGGCATTAGCTGAGAGGAAGAGGAAGAGGGCCCCATGCAGCAGAGCAGGAGAGAAAAGTGGGGTGGTGGAAGGGTCTCTGAACATGCTGGGGATGAAGAGAAAGATCTGGAGGACGAAGGTCACTAGGGAGATGCACAAGAAGTAGGCTGGAGCGACAACATTGAGCAACCTGAGAACTAGCATTGCGGATTACGTTCCTGCAGGGGAAAGCAAGGAGAGAAGGAACATCACCGCTCCGGCTGCACACTTCATCCTTCCATTTCCTGCCGGGTCCCGGCCCCGCTGCCTCCGGGCAATGCCCTCCGGGGGCCGCTCTGCCCCGCCGCCGCCCCACGGCCCCGGCCGGGCCGGGCAAAGGGACAGCCCGCGGGCAGCGACCTCTCCCCGCCGCCCGGAGGAGACACCCCGGCCCCGGCGTTTGCCTCCGGCGAACTTGCAGCAGCGATGCCCCGGAGCGGGCTGCGGAGGCTGGAGGGGAGAGCCGGCTCCCGCGGTGTGCCGGCGGTGTGGGCTCCGCTCGCCTAGCAGAGTCCCTCTGCCAGGCAGGGTCAGTTTTGGTATTGCATGAGAGGAAAAAAGGTGGTGCTGGAGGAGGGGGGAG
>VXBO01013207.1:2219561-2234392 GCA_013400135.1 Rhinoptilus africanus
GTCAGGATTTTCTTGTCTTTTGGATAGGGTAGAGATTATGCTACATGCCTTTCACTGGAAGACCTTGACAACTGAGCATGAGGAACACCTATAAGAGCAATTTATTGTTATTAGCTACTGTGCAGATGTCCTCCAGAAAGTAGCAGAGCATACTGCAGCCACTCCCTCTCTCTCGCCCCAGCCTTGATATTGCCGAGTCTCACCACTCCATTCTCCTCTGCTGGACAGTTGTGTGGACAGGGTTTCTCTGTTAGGCACCCCTTCCCAATATGTCCCTTTAGCAAGCGTGGTGGGAAGCCACAGGCATAATCTATACATTTGTCAGCCAGCTGGTGCTTTCATCTTCTACTTCTGTAGCCTGGGCTACGCTCCATGATGACTGGCAGATGACAGTCTTGGTAGCTTAGTCCTCGGATCTCGTAGTACCCTGTGCTCAGACATTTTAAGCAGAATAAAATGCAGTTCCGGTTGATGCCATGCTCTTATACAGCTGGCTCAAAATCTTTCAAGGTCTTGCTTTAAATTGCATCCCAAATTATGTATCATTTCTTCCAACTCAAAATGTGCATTGCCTCAGACAGCCCCATTAGTTTAGCATTCAAGATACAGCCTAATGGTGATTTTTCTTTGAAATGAGTGAGTTAATCTCTGCTATTTGCTGTGATAGTTTGGAAGAAATGAGTGCTCTCTCTGTGGTAAATCCGGTGCTGCTTGCCTGAAATCATCACTTAAATACAAGCCTTATGAAGTTTTTGTGGGCTTTATTTTTTTTTCTTTTTCCAGTTAGTTAGCTTTCAAAATTTGAACGCCCACAATGTCTGGAGAGGTTTCCTGTTTGGTTAGGTAAAGTTGAATGGCCACAAAAAGTAGCAGACAATGCCTGATGTCTTCAATTTAACAATGAAACAAATATAGCATTGTTGGCAGCAGAGCTGCATGCCTGTATGCTGACCAGCTTCCAGTTGGCCTCAGTGGAGACACAAACACTGAGACGATAAGGGAGCTCAGTCCTTTCCTCATTCAGCTCTGAATTATACTACTGAGGTTGTCAGGATGGACCTGAGCTTCCTGAAACCGTAAACTAGTGCTAAACTCCTACTCAGAATGAGAAATAATCTTCAGAGTCCAACTCAACCATCTTTCCCAGTTCATCTGTACCCTTGCACCGAGTATACTTACCATTTGCAGGCAAGAGTCTAATCAGATCCCAAAGATCTTGGTGATGGAGATTGCTCACCACCCCCAGGAAATCCATTCAGTCCCTTGTTATCCTCTCAGAGTACTTCCTCATGCCTAATTTGACACTCCTTGCAGTAATTTAAGGCTTCAGTCCTTATCGTATGTCCAGTGGATACAGAGAACATAGAAATCCTTTCCTCTTTGTAGTCTTTTACATAGTTGAAAGTGGCTACCATGTCTTCTCTAGATGAAGGCACCCTGTTCCCCCAATCTTTCCTCTTGGGTTGTGTTTTGGAAACCCCTGAAAGAAAGACTGAAGGACCTGGAGTATTGTATCTGTTGTGTGAGTATGTAAGAGCTGAGGGGCACCCAGCGCCAAGGTCAGTTTTAGGTAACTGGGCTTTAATCATTTTGACCTAGATTGCCAGTTGTGCTGCAACAGTTGTGCTGGGGGTTTCAGTGAGGAGGACACTTATTAACAAGGGAAGAGACGGTAACTAAACAGTTGACAGATGGTCATGACTTTAGCACACTGTCAAGCGCATGCTGTATCTGAATTTATGACTTAAGCTACTGAACCTCTTTTTCAGCTCCCATCTGGCCAATCTTTACCTGCCCTCCCTTTCTCCTTCCTTCAAGGACAGTGTTGAAAAAGGGAGGGGTTTTATACAGCCATGCCTCCTGCCTCAGTGTGCCCAGGCCTTCCCCGGGAGAAAACCGCTGCTGTTTTCTCAGTTCAAATCACACGGCTTATCATTCAGCGTAAAACTAAGCTAGGATGTAATACCTGGTGTACAAGGTATTTATGCAGGGACACATTATGATTCAGATAGTGGCATACATTGAAAACTAATCCAGACAGTTCTAAAGTAAATGAGTAAATAATCTGCCACCTAACGACATATCCATGGCTTTCTGTATCTTTGTATTTGAGAGACATTTTCAGGGCAATAAGAGGAGAAATGGAAATGAGGGGGGAAAAAAATGCACCTAGAACCCCACTCTTCAAAAGGGCTTGTTCTCCACCTTTCCCTGCAATAACATTCTTTAGCGAATGGATTTCCAACACTTCAGAAAACAGATTGAAAGGTTTATTGGCAAAGGGTCAATTGCCTCCAAATGAAGAATGAGTTGTTGAGTAGGCTATAAAAGATGTTTCATTTCTATCGAACAAACCCCACCTTCTGAATGTCTGAATAGCAACCCACCACACAGACCGGGCTGTTGTCATTCCCACCAGAAAGTCCAAGACTCAGGTGGCTCGAGTAGTGTGAGCACAAAGGGTATCTTCAAACAAGAAGAATACTGGTTGCTTTCCAACATGAGTCTTAGGGGTCTTCTAACTCACAAAAAATCTTTTTAAACAGAATGTGATGCCTACAGTACAAGGAAGGCCGTCCCTCAAAATATTAGCTGATTCACTTTTCTATGCTCTGCTTGTGTTGGTGCTGGCTACCTGGGACTGCCACTCCTCCTGCAACCTAGGAGCTACCGTGATGGCTACATTCCTCTGACACTGGTGGTGACTAACAAGGGGAATCCTGTGACTATGGGATACCAGCTGTCTACAGGCACTCAGCAAGGAATACAGAGCTCTCATCACGAAAAATCAGAGCAGTCACTAGCATTGCCTCAACCTGTGTGAAAGTCCTTATGTGTCTCTTTGTCCTTCCTAGCCTATCTCTGTCATTCTTGGAGTCATAGAAACATCTAAACATCTTCTGGGGAGCAGAGGAGAAAGACCAAGCAGCCAGCGTAGTTCTAAGGAGCTGGGATATTGCATTGTTTATGATGCTCTGGGCTGTTCTAGCTGGACCATGCAACGAAGCACCAGGCCTTTTTGAAACAAGTCACAATTTATGGCACATCCTGCTGTGTTAGGAAAGCTGTCGCAAAAAAAAACCCCAGCATTCGACTCATTTGCTGCTTGCTGGTGGTGTTGGGAAACAAACTTTTTCAGTCAAGTAAAGGTCAGTATGTTGGAGCGTGACAGCTCTGACAAGAGAAAGTGCTGATGACCAGTGCGAAGGGAGTGTTGCAGGAGGAAGGCACTTATGGGGCTGAGCTCAGGCCAGGGCTGTTGTCCCTGGCTGTGGTGCACTCCGCCCTCCATCCCACTGGCCTTGCAGGTGCCCCTGAGCTCTGTTCCCATAATGGTCCAGGGATTCTGCCCCTAATGGACGCGAGACCCTTCCCTTCAAGTGCCTAAATCTGCCTCCTTCATCAAACCCTGCCCACGATACTGGCTCCACACCAAATGAACGGCTGAATGCCATGGCAAAAAAAAACCCCTAAACCACTGTGGAGAAAAAAAGCTCAGGCAGTGAAAAGAAAAGGAAGGACAAGAGAAGGGGGAAGTACTACAGTTATTTCTTCCTGCAAAGCTTTGAGCATCCTCTGCAGGTATCTGGGTGCTCTTGAATTCCCATCATCCCCAGCAGGCTTCAGTATCAGGCATTATACCCTAACAACAAGGTGTCATCCTGGGACTTGATGTGACTATTCTCCTTGCTTTCAAGATACTTTGGCCAGCAGGAAAACTGCACAATAAAATGTCTCATTTTGTTTCAGCTGACTGATTTGAAGCTTCTGAGACATAATGCTCAAGCCAAGTGAGCGGTCCCATTACCCCCAGGTGAATACCATGGTGAGGAAAGGTACTTGATCAAGGTTCCTTATGTTCTGCAACTTTTCCAGGCAGGACACTGCGGGAGCAGAGGTCTTAAGGAGTAGAGAATTAAAATTGTAGATGTAAATGGTGTTTATTGCAGGGGAGGATTAAAACCCAAAGTAACGGGCATGAATATGTGAGGGTGGTCATCTGAAGCAACCTGCTGTCAGCAGGAGCAGCTACTGCTCCACAAGTTGTGCGCTGCCCTTTTTCACAGGGATGGCATCTTCCTCCCCATTGCCGACCCCCATTTGCCATGCCGTGTTGCTGTTGAGCATTGTGTCAAATTCATACTGAGCACATCAAGGCCCAAGAGCCCTGGTCTTCCTTCCTGCTTGTGAAGTGCCATGCACACCTAGGGTATCCTATAAATAACAATAACACATGCACATATTCGTAACCAAGTCACTGTTTACATAGTGAATATTCAGCACCCAGCAGATGGTTCTTCTTTGACTGCCTCCAAAATGGAAATGACCGGTTACTAAAGATAAAATATTCCTTCCCTTTTGCTGCTTCCCAAGGGCTCCTACTTGTTGTTCTCTTGCAGAACTGCTGCTCCCTAGAGAAGGAAGCCTTTCAGCCTTGGAAACAGTGAAATCAGATCTGAAATATGAAATGTTTCAGCAGGAGCTGCAGATAAATGAACAGAGTGTTAAATCAATTCCAGAAAATAGACTTGGATTAATGCTCCTGCCTGCCACAGCAGTGCTCTGGGAGAAGCGATCTCTCTCCCTGCTGTCACACTGCTGCTGCCCCTGCCACCACGACGCTCCTCCGGTGGGTCTGTGTGAGCAGTTCCTAAATTACTTTGGCTCTGCAAAAACGCTAGCTACCACCTAGTGTACTGGATGCACTGCACACTGCCACCACCCCGGCCACACTGCTGGCAGTAAGGATTTTAACTGACTACTTGTTTGCTACACAGAGAGCCGGATTCTGCCTGCTTCATTTCCACCCGCCCCAGTGGGTGCAGTTTCCATTTATGATCCATTACGTAAAATGCACCAACAGCACTGGGAGCAGAGACCAGGCCTCCAGCCACCCACGGCCAAGTCAAACACCATCTTGCTTCTTGCCCTTCTGTGTCCCCACATGCCACATGCACGGTTGCCCACCTCCATTGAAGAAGATGGTCCCATCCCATCGGATAGCTTGATATGAAAAATGCTGGGCTCAAGCTCTGGAAGATATAGGAGGAGCTGTATCCCAAGCATTACATTTTCTGAGCACCTCTTTAAGCCCCAGATCTGGTGCAGCAGAAGGGCTGTTATTCCCACCATGTGGAGGGGATTCCCACACTGCTCCCTGATTGGGTTGAGGTGCTCTCTGTGCAGCCCTGAGCTAGACATCTGTTCAGCACATCACCAGCCAGGGTGTCCTCTGGGCAGCTCTCTGTCCCTACCAGTGATGAACAGCGCCTTTTCTTGGAGCAGAAATCCAAAGCCCTGTGCAGGAAGAGGGTGAGAGGCAGAACCAGGTCCTCCTCTGAGGATGCTGGAGGCAGCCCCACGTTCACTTGTCTCCAGCCCCCATGTGGCCTTGACTCCCAGGGGAGACACCTCTTCCTTTGTGCCAGGGTGGTGTTGAGGTAACCCTACAGATGTTGGGAGCGAACATCAGGCCCCTGAGACCAATACACTTGCTGGGCTGGGCAGGGCTGAAGGGTAAATATCAGTCCAGTAACACCATCTCCCTAAATGAGCCAAGGAAAAATAATTGAGATGCTGCTTTCTTTTCTTGGCTGAAGGAAAAGCAAGCCACAATTTGATCATGAGTAGCTGTTTGTCAGATTCCAGGAAAAACCTGATGTATTTGGTATCAAGCAAATGAAGCCCTTAGCACTGCTTTGAGTAAAGTTAGGTAGATGGCACTGTATCAAGGGCAACCACACATCGAGCTGTCTGAAGAAAGGGCATACTGCTGTCAGATGGTAATTTCCCATATCCCCAAGCTTCTGGGCATCTCCAAAAGCCAATGGTGGTCCAAGGCCTACAGTGCCAATGGGGTGTCTGCTGTGGGGATGGCATCTCCTGCTTGCAGGGCAGTGGCTGAGTGACAAAAAACCAACAGAGGACTGCAGTGGAGGAGCAGTGGACCTCTGCAGTGGAGGACTGTGGAGGATAACTACTGTGGACCACAGTGTAAACAGCCAGGAGGGAGGTGAATTATTCACCTCTGAAGACTCAGTGAGGAGTTAGGGGAGGAAACAGAAAAAGGAGGAATAAATGTGAGGGAGAAGTCCCACAGCAGTGAGACTTGGATGTTCTCCAGACTCATCTTGGCTTGCTTCTCTCAGATTCCTGCCTGCTGGATTTGGGGTAAGCACAGCCAGTACCCAGGTTTCCAAAGGGCCTACCAGAAGCAGAAGCCATGATCTGCTTCTCTCACAGCTGGAGAAAGAGGGCTGCCCCACAGAGCTGGAAGGGGCAGCAGACTGGCTGTGCCCGGGGAACAGGGGGAGCAATGGGGATCGGGAGCACCATCACTTTGGGGGCTCTGAGGGGACCGATGCCAGGCGGATCCCTGGGGAGGGCTGGGGCAGGAGGGGTCCTGGCATGGTGTGGAGGGCAGGACTGGAAGGAGCTGGGAAACAGGAGCAGAAGAGATGGGAGATGGGGAGATGGAGGGGACTTCAGTGTGACATGAAAGCTGGAAACAATAGGGTTGGTTGGGGTCAAAAAGAGCCAGCGGAGGGGCTGGGGTGAGCCATGGGATGAAAGCGGTTCCCTGCAGGAGGCACCGGCTTCCCAAGCACCGTCCCAACCCCNCCCCGGCCGGATGAAGGCCCCAGAGGGTCGGGGAGAGGGGACAGGCTTTCGGCTGTCCTGGGGTAACCCCCACAGAAGATGCGGGCGCAGACAAACAGGGTCTTCAAAGAGCATAGCTCCCTCCTACCCTCACCTTTATCAGGAGCATCCAAAGGCAGTGGAGCCATGACCAAGGCAAAGGGAAGCAGCAATCCCACCTCCCCTGCCGGGGTGGGATCGAGTCACCTCCCCAAAGCCTTTATCATCTTGCCCTTGGGCAAAGAGTAGCAGATGGTTGGACTAGATGGTCTGAAAGGTCCCTTCCAACCTCGGCGACTCTGTGATTCTATGAAATGAAGGGGCTGCACAGAGCGGAAATCAGAACAGATCAGCCAACTCACTCCAGCACAATTAGCTCTTCCTACAGTGCCTGCTTGCACACCCAAGACAGACAACCCGGAGGTTCATCTGGCTCCAACCTGCCCATAAAATGCGCCCCATATGGGGAGATCCACACCCATCTCGTAACAAAATGCCATCTTGTCACAGGCTAACGCAAACCGGGCAAAGTGCTGGGAACTGCACGGTGGGGAATGAATTGTCTGAGCAAGCGATGTGGGTCAGTGGGTATAGGCCAGGCCTGTACCACGTGTGGCATGAGGTGCTGTGGGGCTGTATTTTCGGCCCACTGGGTTGCAGAGCTCAGGGTGCTTGCTTGGCCCACAGCCCCATGCTCACCTCAGCAGACCCCTGAGACGCTGCCCTGTCGGGATGGTGGGGAGGCACCAGGCAGCGATGAGTGTGGAGTGTACATCCTGCGGCAGACAGCTCTTCTGCGCCCACCTCTCCATCCCTCATGGCACACAGAAGGGAGTAGGGGGCAGGTGGGGTGGGGTGGAGAGAGGTTTTGGTGGAGGCTGAAGATATGGAAGGGGTAGGAGAGTGGGAACCCTGCGGTAAGGTGTGCTGTCCCTCAGCACACTCCTGCTGCTGCAGGGGGTGGGCTGGGGGGGCAGAAATGTGCAGGTTACACATCCCTTCCCTGTGTGACCCGCTGCGTGGGGCTGCCACCATTGTGATCTGGGAGCCAGACAGCTCAAGAGGATTTGCGGACGTGGGATGGCAGCCAGGCATGGTACCATTAGAACCCAAGAGAGACCTCTCCCCTGCCTCTGTCCCACCGTGGTCTGTCTCCAGCTCCACAGCTGTGATCTCCCCTGGGAGTGCAGCGCTTTCTCTCCCAGCAGGATCCGCCTGCAGAGCAGTATCCCCCACCCACACCTCCACAAATTGCCTCCGACAAGGACTTTGCGGTCCTCATTGCAGGAAGCTAAAAGCTGCATCAGATGTGAATCTTACCCACTGCAGTGATTCATGCTCTGTTGCAAGTTGGCTAAATGTGCTCCAGGAGTTCTCCAAGCTTTTGCTTGGGAGCTTCAGTGCTTTCTCCTTGTTTGTTACACCCCATGTTACGTTAGTCACCAACAAAGAGCAAAAGAGCTGCTGCATCTGCCTTGTCTCTGTGTGCTGGGGCTCTCCCTGGGGCTCCTGGGAGTCTGCTGAAGCAGTGGCAAAGCTGCCAGTCGCTGAGCTACCTGGGAAAGTACCTGAGAGCCAAGAAGCATGGCTGCAATCATCAGGACTCCACTTTTGCCATGGGGTAGCATTATTAGCCATCAACAACATGTCATCCACCCACACTTCCCTTCTAGCTTCAATTTGGTAGAGTTCTCAGCTCCTCCCTGGTGTAACTCCAGCCTGACAAACCCATAGTGCCTCTACCTGGGTGGTGGCTTCGTTTCAGGAAAGGGGTGGGAGAAAGGAGGTGCAAAGATCATTATGAACGAAGTTGAAGATGATAAATTATATGCGCAGTAAAACCATAGGTAAAGCCAGCAGCACCAGCAGGAAATTAATAAATAGTTATTAGTTGATGACTGGGGCTCCAGGTGTTCCAGGCTGAGAAGTGGTTGAAAGCAGCTGAAGGGTGGGTCAGAGGAGACGTGCTCTTCATACAATGAATGTGGGGCTTACCTAGGTGCTGTGGGTGCCCACATTTTATACAACTTCAGAATCTCCTTCAAGACCGATGTATTTGCTGGTGCAGGAAGCCTCATGCTGGTGAGTGGGAGAGGACACTGCAGGAACATTGTCCTCCTGCTCTGTTCTCATGCTCTTCTCAAGGTGTTTGCTACCATCTGCTTACAGAAACAGAACGCTAGTCTACATAAAGCCCTTTTTTGACCTAGGACCCTTCTTTTTTCTTTCCTTTTGTTCTTTTTTTTTCATTCTGATGCTACTCTGCACGTGGAGGAAAGGCCAATGAACCAGTTAGCAAAGACGTTTTTGTTGATTATTTTTTATATGAGAAAGCCTATTTAGAGTTAATGACTTTCATAAAGGACCACAGTACTGTGCATTAGCTAGCTGCACTCCTGACAACTGTTTTTGCTGGGGAGAACATCAGTGCATTGAGTGTTTGCTCCTGGGAAGGCTGGGCATGTGGGCAGAGACGCAGCCTGCACGCAGAGCCCTGTGTTTGGCCAGAATGGGAATACGGTTCATTACATGATGTGCATCTTTCTCGCTGGCTCTCCTGGCTCATCTTGTCAGTTTACATCCTTCCCCCATAATCCACTGACATTCTCATTAAAACTACTTTCACTTTTCCCCAGTATCTCTGCAATCAATCTTTTGTTGCTTGAAGCATCATCGCAAATGCCATTTCCTGCTTCAGAAGGTCAAGTGCTCAGCCTGGATCTTCTTCTCGTCTGTCAGGAATTACCCATTGGACCTCCTGCTGCAGAGGGGTCATTTCCCTGAGATTTGCGGGAAAGATTTGACTCTGATCCATGACCTCCATTTCAAGCTCCAATATAACCACGTATTTATTTTGTTTCTCTCTCACACACATGTGCCTAGGAGAGGGAGGTGTATTTTCCACAGAGTGAATGTACCCATGCTCCTAGCTGTGTGCATCTCCAGACCACAAGGAAGCAATACAGTGTGCCCTGGGCTTTTAGAGCAGATACAGGGCCAGGTCAGAGCCTCTGCTGTTGACAGGGTAGGTGGGCAGTGGGCCTGACTTCTGGGGAAGTGAGAGTAGCTATTTGGAGAGTAATGCATGGATGTTGGATGCACAAAAGCTGGCTTGGCATTACCATGTGCAAGCCTGA
Organism: Rhinoptilus africanus; assembly: GCA_013400135.1. Taxonomy (NCBI): domain Eukaryota; kingdom Metazoa; phylum Chordata; class Aves; order Charadriiformes; family Glareolidae; genus Rhinoptilus; species Rhinoptilus africanus. The sequence goes on from VXBO01013207.1 coordinate 2,229,338, forward strand.
AGGTCTAGAAGAAGACCTCCACTGGGTCCTTCTTCAAGGGGGTGAGCTAAGTGCTGCAGAAGGCAGGGGAAAAGCGGAGGAACGTTTGGTAGCGGCAGGATGCTGGGGTGAGGAGAGGAAAGCCCTGAGCAAGAAGCTACATCAGTTGCTTGCGGTGACAGAGGAGCGAGCGGGAACAGCCGCAGAGGCGCTGCTGGGGGCAGCAGGGGCTGAGAGCTGGGGGGACGGTATTCACTGAGGTGAGCCGCTGAGTTTAAGCTGCATTGGTGGCTTGGACAACTTGGGCTGCCAGTGAGGAAGGCACAGCCACGGTGCCTTTTGGAGCAGGGTTGGCGGTGGCTGGGCAGCACTGCGGGAATACCTTGCTTCCCCAGGCCATTAAAAAAACTGAGATCTGGAGCCACAGAGAAATCCCGTGCCTGCGAGCGCTGAGCCACACTGTCCCCCCTGACTGGCAATTGGGAAGAGCCAATTAGCATATTTTAATGTAACTGATTAGTGCCTGGTCATGCAGCCTGGGTGGTGGGTGATGTTTGAAGCAGATTTGAAATTACAAGCATGCAGACACCAAACCATGAGGGAGCCGGCATGGGGGAGAGATGATTTCCCAGCTTAGCAGCTGCGGCCCCAGTTTCTCTGCTATTCCCAATGGCAAGCCGCCTTCAAAGAGCCCTGCAAAGGTCTGGGGTGAGCACTTGAAAATTAAGAAATTAACTTTTTTAATTAACGGAGTTGAGGTGGCTGGTGTGATGGTGGCTCAGCCTCTGCTGCAGCTCTTCCAGCCTCTCCTTTTCCCATGGTCTCCTGTGGGAAGGGAGAAGCATCTTGCTTGGGGCCGGGGGTCCCTGCTGGGCAGACCCCAGTGAAGGGCTCAGAGCCCCCCACTGCGCAGGGGGGTGCGAGTTTGTCACAGCCGGCTCTGCCCCGGATTTCAGGGGGTGTATGTGGGAGGTGCTGCCCTGCATTTGGGCTCTGGGAGCCGGCTGTGGGGGAGCCCGGAGGCCCCTGGCCGGGCTGTGGATGGGGCTGGCACTGCCTCAGCCCGGGATGGTGCCGGCAGCTCTCCCGCGCTCTGGGGACCCAGCAATGGTGCTCACTGAGAGAAGAGCCTGCCTACAGAAGCCCTGTTTCCTTAGTTACGGCAGGCAGGAGGTATTTCGGGAAGGAGGCAGGCAGTGCTGGGAAAGGCAGGCAGGCCTTGGTAGAGGGGGGTAACGCTGCCCTGGGGAGCAGCTGCCCTCCTGCCGCCATCCCCGGGGCTGTGCGAGGCAGGGTGGTTCACCCTTACGCTGTGACCAAACTGCCTGTATTTCATTTTCCAGGTGTCTGCTCGGTGCCCTGGAGTCCAGCTGGAAGAAATGCCGAGCATCCATGATGATGAAATGCTGGGGCTGAAGTGCTGCTCCCCAACCGCAGGGGAAACCACCCAGCATTGCTGGGAAAGCACAGCTTTAACCCCCGCAGGTGTGAGTTTCCATCTCTAACCAGGAGATAATCTCCTGCTTGTCCTGGTGATGAGAAGAAATTCATTTCTGCTTTTGAAGCATGAGCATAGTATAATGATGAGGAAAAAATCTTCCAAGGAAACAAGTAATTCTGCCCTGGAAGCAGTTTGCAGGTAGGAAAGTCTGGGGCCTCCCCCAGGGCTGTGCTGTGCCAGCACTGGCCATTTTGTGCCTTTGCCCATTCCCAGCCCCACTTCCCAAGTGCCGTGTCCAGGGCTGCCCGCACCGCATGGTCCCATGAATCCCCTTGCTGGCTCCCACCCCTGCGCTAGGGATGGTGGTTGCCTATATGGCCGAGGGCTCGCAGGCTGTGCCCGCCGCACCCCAGCTGGCCCATCCTGGCGGGGAGCAGCCTGCATGGGGACATCCCGCCAGCTCCGTGCTGTGCCAGGCTGGGCTGCCAGATAGGGGCACAGACAGTTTGGTGTGCTCCAGGAACAGGGAGGAGGGACTAAAGGGTATTTTTATCCCCGCACCTTTCAAGTCTGCCCCCGGCCTGGGCAAACTGCCATTTTCGGGACATACACCAGCTCCATGGGGTGATTCAAAGGCACATCTCTGGCTAAAGGCCACACCTTTGCCACCGTTTAGTTCTGAAGCTGAGAGACACTAGAGCTGCCCAAGGGAGAAGCCACCAGCCTTTTTTTTTTAAACATGGGCAAAATAGACTTTTTCTCCAGACGTCATTCTCAGGAACAGTTGCACCATCTTGCTTGAAATGTGTCTAGGCAAACTCAGCATGAGTCCCTGAGCCTGCCTGGAGAAATTCAGCTTAAATATTAAAGCCAGAAGCGATGGAAAAGAGGAATTACAATGGGGAGCATCACACAGACAGCAGGATGCAGTGCTACAACTCTGACTGTGAATCAGTTCCCTGTGCCTTGTCCTCCCGCTGCCTCCGTCTGTGCTCCACGTCTCTACCGCGCTGCTGCAGGGTCATAAGCAGCGTGGGAAGGAGGTAACGGGCTCTTCCACGGATCTGGAGGCTGGGCCACATGCTGCTTGTGCTTCCCAGGTGTGTGGAGGGACCTAAAAACGATGAGCCCTTGTGAGACCACTCCTGTAAGGCACTTCTTGGGCAAAAGTCATGAGCTGAGGCACAATACCTCACAGAAAATGAAGTTTTTCTCCTTGCTTGGACTCCTTTGCTTCCCTCTTAGTTTATTATTCTATTCTATTCTATTCTATTCTATTCTATTCTATTCTATTCTATTCTATTCTATTCTATTCTATTCTATTCTATTCTGTTCCGTTTCGTTCCGTTCCGTTCCGTTCCGTTCCGTTCCAGCTAGGCACAATCTGTGCCAGAGTCAGGAATCACAGAGTCATAGAATGGTTCAGGTTGGAAGGCAACTTAAAGATCATCTAGTTCCAACCCCCCTGCCATGGGCAGGGACACCTCCCACTAGACCAGGTTGCTCAAAGCCTCATCCAGCCTGGCCTTGAACACTTCCAGGGATGGGGCATCCACAGCTGCCCTGGGCAACCTGTGCCAATGTCTCACCACCCTCACAGTAAAGAATTTCTCCCTAATATCCAATCTAAATCTACCCTCCTTCAGTTTGAAACCATTACCCCTCGTCCTATCGCTACAGTCCCTGAAAAAGAGTCCCTCCCCATCCTTCCTGTAAGCCCCCTTCAGGTAGTGGAAGGCTGCCATAAGGCCTCCCTGGTGCCTTCTCTTCTCCAGGAAGAAACAAGTATCTCCAGGGAATGGCTTACACACGTGGTAGGTTTGCCCAGCTTTGTGTGAGCCCTGATGTCTTGGCGGGCAGCTGTTCACACCTTTGGGATTTGGGCAGCTCAGCAGCAGCAAGGTTGCCAGTTACGCTCACAAGTCAAGATTTCCCAGCAGCATTTGCCAGTTAAAGTGGTGGAGCATATTGTTTTCCAGTTCAATAGGTCAGAGAAGCCATGGTTTATGAAAAATACAGTCTGTGCTTGCTGAGAAGTAGGGTATCGAGTATTGGGGACCCAGAAGCAGATCACAATCACAAGGCATTTTAGAAAATCCCCACAGATTTGTTTCTCCCACAAGCCCCTGCTGTTCAGCATTTGCAGAGCACATGTTGTACTACGCCAGCACAGTCCTCTCCGCTCTCTCCTGAGGCAGACGCCGTCATCTGCTGCAAGGCAGCAGTCAAGGTCTCCAGGCCTCGGTGGTGCTGTAGGACTGGCGCTGGCTTGTCTGGAGTGAGGAGGCAAGCTGCATGACTTCTATGCATCATACATATCGCCAGGGCTGAAGGAGATGGCAGTGCAAGTCTGGGAAATCTTTTTTTATCCAGCTGTTCCCTAAAGTTTTAGGCACATGTTGTTTGGGCTATGGTAGCTCCTAGACATCACCAGCTGGGGATAAAGGTCTCATTTGCAGCAAAGTTTTATCAAAAGGCGTCATGTTATAGTCCACCTGTGCTCCGCCCTATGTCTCTGCAGAGCAGAAATCAGCGGAGCGCTACCTTGGCCTTGGGGAGCTTGGAAAAAAAAAAAAGAAGGACAGACAGTATGGGAGACACCTGGTTTTCACCCCTTGGTTTCTCATGGTCTATGAGCTGTGCAGACTATTTCCACTTGCGGTATGAAGGGAGGTTCTTGGCTGGCAGCTCATTACATGTTTTGGTTCCCTGGTGCTTCTCCTGGTGACTTTCATAGCTGTGCTTGTCAGACTGGAAGGTCTCTTAAGCAGGAGGGGTTTAGCCACTGGATTGTGAAAAGAAATGAAATGAGCCCAAATCAGCCTTCAGAGGATGCTGCAGAGCAGCAGTGTTTACTCAGCATCTGGAGAAGCCACAGATGTGGGACCCCAGGCTCCCCGTACAAGGCGATATCACTGAAGCACTTGAGGTGGCAGTGGGACTGTGACCCAGTGGTCACTGCCAGACAGTGACCCTGTGGTCACGTTCTGGTGGCTGTCCCCTGGTAGCCCAGTTGCAGGTGTGTCCCTGATCATCAGCTGGTGGCCGGGTGAGACCCCCAGTACCGCACCCCTGGGTGCGCTGCTGGCCCTTTCTCCAGCACGGGGTGTTCCACCTGCATCCTCAGGGCCTGGAGAGATGGGGAGCAGGGTGGGATGCTTAAGGGAAACCAGGCTCTCAAAACCCCACTGCACCTTGGTGGCTCAGGTCCCTGTCCCACCCGCCGGTCACTCCTGATGGCAGGAAGGCACGGCTGCTCTACAGACACAAGACCCCTGGGAAGTTCCTTGGCTACGGCCCCTGCCGCGCCACTGAGCCGGGCTGCATCACCGGAGAGGCTTTGCAAATGCTGCCGAGGTCTAAAACGCTCCCGTCCACCTGCCCCTNNNCCCGCCCCCCTGCCCCTGCCGCTGTGTTTGGGGACTCACCCCCGGTGTGCCCCCACTGCGCTGGCTGCCCGCCCCGGAGGCCCGTTCCCCTCTCCCCCCTCTCTCCGGTCGGGGACCCGCCCGGGCACCCATCCCGAGGAGCCCCAGCGCCGCAGAAGCTGCTCGCAGAGGCCGATGCGGGGGGGCAGAGCCTCAGACCCCGCAATAGCCTGAGCCGCCGCAGACCCCGCAGCCCGGGCGCTGCGC
>VXBO01013212.1:0-32022 GCA_013400135.1 Rhinoptilus africanus
AGATTCGGCACGGCGAGGCGGCGGCGGGTCGGTAGGGGGAGCGCGGGGACGGCCGCCGGAGACGGGAGAGAGACGGGCCGCCTCACAGGGAGATGGCGGCCTCACAGGGGGACGTGTGGTCTCACAGGGAGATGGCGGCCTCACAGGGGGACGGGGGGTCTCACAGGGAGATGGCGGCCTCACAGGGGGACGGGTGGTCTCACAGGGAGATGGCGGCCTCACAGGGGGACGGGTGGTCTCACAGGGAGATGGCGGCCTCACAGGGGGACGGGTGGTCTCACAGGGAGATGGCGGCCTCACAGGGGGACGGGTGGTCTCACAGGGAGATGGCGGCCGCAGAGACGTGGGTCGCCTCCCACGGACACGGCCGCCTCACCGCGTCCCCTTCTCCCTCAGCCACCCCCGCTCCCGCCCTGCGCTTGGGGGCTGAGGGGAGGGTGAGTGTTATTTTTTCCACCATCCGCAGCACTTGAGCACCAAAAAGCTTTTGTGGCTTTTGGGCTCGGCGGTGTTTTGATTTTGGCTGAGCCGGCGGCGTTCCCTCCCGGCCGGGTTGAGGGCGGCAGACGGGTGGCCCAGTCCTGCTTTCACCCCGCAGGCAGCGGTGTGGTGGGAATGCCCAGGGGAAAAGGACACCCCCCTGTCAGAATGAGGAGCCATAAGGAGCACGGGTGCCCCAGGAGAATCATGTTTGCGGTTGGAAGGGACCTTTAAAGTCATCTAGTGCAACCCCTCTGCCATGAGCAGGGACATAGATTCACAGAATGGTTTGGGTTGGAAGGGACCTTAAAGATCCAGTTCCACCCCCCTGCCCTGGGCAGGGACACCTCCCACCAGACCAGGTTGCTCCAAGCCTCATCCAGCCTGGCCTTAAACACTTCCAGGGATCAGGTTGCTTGGAGCCACATCCAACCTGACCGTGAATGTTTCCAGGGATGGGGTGTCCACCGCCTCTCTGGGCAACCTGGGCCAGTCTCACCACCCTCACAGTAACAAATTTATTCCTTACATCTAGTATGTATCTCCCCTCTTTCATAGAATCATAGAATGGTTTGGGTTGGAAGAGACCTTAAAGATCATCTTTTCCAACCCCAATGCCATGGGCACTAGACCTGGTTGTTCAAAGCCCCATCCAGCCTGGCCTCGAGCACCTCCAGGGAAGGGGCAATTTCAACTTCTCTGGACAGAGTTTCAGTTTAAAACCATTACCCCTTGTCCTATCGCACCAGGCCCTGCTAAAAAGTCTGTCCCCATCTTTCTTATAAGCCCCCTTTAAGTACTGAAAGGCTGCAATAAGTTTTACCCAGAGCCTTCTCTTCCCCAGGCTGAACTTCCTTCTTGGGAATTAAAGCCCTTCATGAAGGAGAATCCAAAAGCTGGTTACATAAAACAAAATTTAAGACTAATTTAATTTAAAAAACCCACAAAAAAACAATGCTTTCCATGCACTCTTGCCCCCATCCTCCTCCCCATCTCCCCTTCACTCTCTCCTGCCTCTCGGAGCCGGGAGCATCAGCGTTGATGCCATGTTGGCTTAATTGGAGTATTCAGGCTGCTATTTTATACCTGTCTGTTCATTTGAGAGACAGCCTCAACCTCGTAATGAACGCATCTGAATATTTATCTGCTTGTTCTGAATAGTATATTTGTATTTCAAATGCTTAATTGTTATTTTTATTTAGCTGCAAATTGCTGTTTTTATTTCGCTGGTGTACCTACTTGGAAACCGCTCTAGTGTGAGGTTAACGCTGAGCTTCTCTTGATTCCTCGTTATTTTTGTTAATTAATCCAATGCAGGTAAGAGCAGAAGGACACACAGACCCCTTCTCTCTTGTCCTGGCAATCTAAGATGTGAAGAGAGTGGAATCACGGAATCATGGAATTTCGGAGTTGGAAGGGACCTCTGGAGATCATCTAGTCCAACTCCCCTGCCAAAGCAGGATTGCCCAGAGCACATCACTCAGGGCTGCATCCAGATGGGGCTTGAAAGTCTCCAGAGAAGGGGACCCCACACCCTCCCTGGGCAGCCTGTCCCAGGGCTCTGCCACCCTCACGGTAAAGAAGTTTTTCCTCATATTTGATCGGAACTTCCTATGTTCCAGCTTGTGCCCGTTACCCCTTGTCCCGTTTAGCCCCAGAAGAAACCGATTCATGTGCAGGAATCAGGAGAGGGCAAAACAGCTGGGATCACGGAGGAAATGTGGGCTGGATCCAGAGAAACGGGAAAACACCATGACCGGGAGCAGCTTGGTTCTTCTGTGCTCAACCTGGAGGACCAAAATGCCTTTTTTTCACCCTGCTAGAAGACTTCCTCCCTTTCTCCATAGCAGAGTGGGCTTGGTCCTCAGGGCAGCACCATGGAGCTGCAGCCAAGGATGGAGATGGACCAGGATGGTGCTTTGAGCCTTTTTCCCTCGATAAAACCCTCCCTTGCAAATGCTGCTGGTCCCAGCAACGTCTCTTCTTGCAGATGAAACATGCCTAGGACCATTTCCCAGTGCCGTGGCCAGCTGATATGGGACAACCTCAACTCAAAGGCCAAAAAGACCTCCCTGCCCATTCCCATCCAGCTGGGGTGCAGCTCTTCCCCCAGAGGACTTTAAAAAGCATCTGGCTGAGAGGGAGACTGAGCTGTAGGACCTGGCCTTGTGAGTAGATCCTTCATGACACGTTTGATTGCCCACGCTCTAGGCTCACACGAGGATTATATTGTAAAGTCAACTTGAACTTCTAGAGTTGTGTTGTTTTTTTAGATAGAGGAATAAGCAATAAAAGAAGAAAAAAGGGAAGAAAAAGGAGGGTGGACACGTTTCCTGAGCAAAGTTAGAGGAAGTGGGAAGGGAGTGAACAAGGAAACCCTGACCGTCCCTTTTGCAATGGTACTGCTGAAGACTGACACCGTGATTTAGGGTCCTCGGACCCAAGGGATGCTGCTGGAAGAAGGTCGTGCAGGAAAGGTTGTGCAGGAAAGGAGCAAAATTAGGCAGTGTTTTATACCAAACCACATCTGCAAACAAGAGACGGTGAGCAAACCAGACCCTCAGAAATGGGTCATACCCACAGTCAGCTGGACCCTGTTCCAAGCTGATTTCCTTGGGAAGGACTACATATTTCTTGAAATTGCCAAAAAGCTAATATTGGAGCTAAAAATAAGGCTTTATATCAGTGTAGAGCTGCATGGAAGGGCTTCATGCATCCACTGCTGACGGAGGGTCTGTGGACCAGGGCACAGGCCCAGTATAGAATCATTGAATCACAGAATGGTTTGGGTTGGAAGGGACCTTAAAGATCACCCAGTTCCACCCCCCTGCCCTGGGCAGGGACACCTCCCACTAGACCAGGCTGCTCAAAACCCCATCCAGCCTGTCCGTGAACACCTCTAGGGATGGGGCATCCACAGCTTCTCCGTGCCAGTGTCTCATCACCTCCACAGTGAAAAATTTCTTCCTAATATCTAATCTAAATCTACCCTCTTCCAGTTTGAAGCCATTATCACTTGTCCTGTCACTACATGCCCTTATGAAAAGTCCCTTCCCAGCTTTCTTGTAGGCCCCCTTCAGATTCTGAAAGGCGCTATAAGGTCTCTCTGGAGCCTTCTCCTCTCCAGGCTGAACACCCCCAACTCTCTCAGCCTGTCCTCATAGCAGAGGTGCTCCAGCCCTCGGATCATCTTCGTGGCCTCCACTGGACTCACTCCAACAGGTCCATGTCCTTCTTTATGTTGGGGACTCCAGAGCTGGACACAGCACTCCAGGTGGGATCTCACCAGAGCAGAGCAGAGGGGCAGAATTCCCTCCCTCGCCCTGCTGGCCACGCTGCTTTGGATGCAGCCCAGGGTGCAGTTGGCTTTCTGGGCTGCGAGCGCACATTGCCGCATGCGACCGTACCATCTCCCCCACCTCCCTTGGGTCCTTAGGTGCTGCCAAACTGCTCAGCCCCCCTCCAGCGCAGAGGGTCTCCGTTGATCTGATGCTGCAGAGGGTCCCGTGCCTCACCCTGAGGAGGACCAAGCGCTGGCTTCATTTCTGGCACCCTCGTGGGTGGGTGAACCACCAGCTGCTCCTGGGCACACCATCACCACTGGTTGTCCAGAGCCCAGCTTTTCCCCTCCTTTTAAACCTGATCCCAGCTCTGTGCCTCTTTGTATTCTATCAGTACCTTGGGGGGGTTAGTTTGAGGAAGCCCATGTTGGGTCTCTGCTCTGCAGCCCCCCCAAAAGGACCCTGTGGGGCAGGATGGGACCGTAGGGAGTGTGTTACACTATCCTCTTTTGGGGTGGCCTTTGAAAAGCCGTCTCCATTTCCTTCCCTGAGGCTATGCTCTGGGGATAAAATGGGACATGTCACCCCCATGGCACAGCACAGCGAAGCCCCCAGCACAACGCGGAGGGGGGATTTATTGCATGAGGGAATTTGCAGGAAGAGGCAAAAGAAGATGGGGTTCAACCGTCCCCCTGCTTCAGCTCTCAAACTTTTGGGTGCAGAATCAGAAGGGGATCGGCACCCCCTGAAAGGTCTGGGGGGTGTTAAGGAGGTACGGGGTGACCAAAGGGAGAACAGAAGGGTATCTGTGTCCCCCCCGCCATGCTCTGGGTCCCCATCGGGGCAGCAACAGGGCGGTAGCAGCGAGGCTGCAAAATAGGAGGCTGGAGGAGATGGGAAGGGATGGAGAGGAGTGGAGAGCCCTGCTCCAGCCACGGGGGATTTCTTTTCGGGGAGGGAAAGGAGGAAGAAATCCCTTGCAGAGACGAAAGGAGGGGGACAGGAGCCGTGCAGGAGCTGGGGAAAATAATACCCAGAGGCAGGAGCCCACGGCTCCCGGGTTCAGCCTGGCTCCTCGGTTTGCAAATACATTTCTGCTCCACTGCGCTTCCTCTCGGCGCATTTTCCTGGCAGATGCGCAAAACCCCGCTGGCAGAGACCCCTCGAAACCCCCCCAAAACGGAAACCGACCCCCCTGCGTGCAGAGGGATGGGGGTGGGGGGGCAAAAGGGTGTCGGCGGGGTTTGGGCTTGTCTTCGGGGTGTTTTTCCGTGCCTGGGCTATCGCGGCGGGGGGGTGGCTCGCCCCGCGCCCCGGCGCCGGTGCCGCTAGATGGCAGCCGGCCCCTCGCCGCTCCCTGCTCCCCGCAGCCCCGCCGCTTTTCCCGGCCCCGCCGCGGGGCCTCCCGGCTTTCCAGCATTCCCGCTGGGTTTTTGGGAGGCGCAGCGTGGGCCAGAGTTTCCGTGCCGGGATGCTTTGCAAAACCGAGGGGCACCCCAGCCCGAGCGAAAGGGCCTTTCGCAATGCGGGGAGACGGCGAGGACGGTCCTGCGAGGCTCCGACGCCTCCGGGCTGCCTTTCGCCGAGACAAAATCCTCCCTTTTCCTTCCCTCCCGCCCCCGCTTTTGGTTTCTTTCTGTTTTTCTTCTCTGTTTTTCTCTCTTTCTTTTTTATTTTTTTTTTTCCCTCTGCCTCTCCAAAAGGCTGCTTGCTTTTCCCAAGCTCATTTCAAGCGTCAAGATAGCAAAATCAGACAGATGCATCCCTCCAAACACAAGCTGAGCCGCAGCAATGTGCTTACAAGGTTCAAGATGATTTCCTAGCACCGGGGGATTTTTAGGCTGGCAGTAAACTAAGTAGGGCCTGAGGCAGGCACATAAATACCTTAACCTGGCTTTCCTCTATAGGGCTGCATTTTTAGCCTCCAAAACATCGTGGCTGCATCCAGCCTGCTTCTAGGGTACCGACTCCAGTTCCTGGTTTCCCTCAAGCTATATTTGAGGGCTATCTGGGGAGAGAAATAGCTGTTCCCATCCAAAACCATGGCACAGAGCATGCAAATAACCATGGGATGAATCTGCCCCCGGCCCTGTTTTCATCTCTAGGTGTGAAGTTAGCTGCAACAATGATCTTTGCTCCTTTAGCTGCATCCCTTCTCCTGTGAACCCTTCAGAGCGTGGTGCTGCTCTGCCCCTGGGCCCCAGGGTGCTGGCTGCACAGAAGGATGCTCTGAGGGTGCATCTGCATTGTGGGGCTTCCACATGCTTTACTTTCATCACACCTATTCTGGGTACAAAGAATTGGGCTGGGGGGGATCAGACACACTAGATGTTCCTGAAACTCACCCCCTCCTGAGACAGGGCTGTTTTTAGACCGAAATAGGAAGCACATACCTCACCCTGAGCTTCCTCTAGGGTTTGGTTCTTCCTAGAGGTTTCTCCGTGCCGGAAATTTCTTTTCTGCACCCTTGGCCCCGATCCAGTCAACTGCTTAAGTACGCACTTTGCTTCAAACCACCTAACCCCACGAGTCCCGTCCTGGATGGGTCCCCTTGTCCCTTCTCACCTTGGGAAAGCTCGTGCCTCTCCATGCTCCTGCTGTGAGATGATGGGTCTCCTCTTGCTGGCAGCAGCGGGAGGCAGGAGTATCAGCTTGCTTTGCTGTGCACTGGCCACAAAACTAGCCTTGTACCTATGCAGGGAGAGAGTTACCAAATCTATGGTCTATGGTGTGAGGGCATGTGAATGCTGCGCATGAAGATCTGGGGTCCCCAAGCATGAGCACCTCCAGCCCTGAGAGCTAATGTCTACTGCTCAGCCCATCCTCATCCCCTCTGCTCTTCTCACCAGAGGATGGTCAGGTAATGCTTAAATTGCCAGTAGTGCCTGTGAATATTCGATCCTGGCTGAGATGGCCAAGCAAAATCCTGGTTGCTGTCACTGACAGGGACTCAACAACTCACCCCCATGTCAATGATGTGCCCCAGCACCCGTTCTCCAGGGACTGGGACCACCAGTTCGTTTTGGCACAGGCCACCAAAAAAGTCTGATGACACCCACCCAACAGCTTGGACCCAGGCGATCTCCCAGGTTTGGATGTGTAAGAGCTCTGATAGAAATTCAGGTTGGGTTTCCCGACCCTTCCACTGCTGTGAATTTAAATTCTCCAAGCCCTAAATGCAGGGAATTGAAATGCATATTGATTAAGGGCCTTTTATGGATGCCTTGCAGAGCATATTAAAACTAATTTAAAACTTGCATTCCAGTATTAATGACTCTTGTCTCCAGCACTTTGCAGTGATTCAGTCCTGACTTTTAATTGAAACGCTTTAGTTAAGACAAATTCCTTCAGCCAGAGAAGATGAAGTGCCCTTTCAGGTATGTGCTGTGGAGGCCTTTCGATCTCAGGGTTCCCAAATTGCAAAGTGACCGTGACAGTCCTGGAGAGGAGCCTCTGTCCTTCAAGTCAGTGCGTGAGGATTACCTCTGAGAAGCCATTTCTTTGGACTTTCTCTCGGGGCACTGCTGATTTGAGTGCGGGGGGCTGCAGAACAAGTGTTTCACTGCTCTCACACTCAAGGCAATTACACGGGAAAGATTAATTAATCCCCAGCGGCCAGTAACTGCACCCACGTACAGCGTGCAGAAAACGATGGCACCTCAGCGCTGGTGATGCTCTCACATCCCACTCCCAACAGGACCAGTGCGTATACATGAGCCGAACAAATCTGAGTCAATTATTGCTATCACCAGGTTGAACACCTCTTGCCTCTTTGGTCATGTTTTCTTCTGCTTCTACATCTGATCCCAGGTGGCTTGTTCCTAGCCTTAAAGCTCAGGTCTGAAAGGGCACGTTGGCTAGAAAACATCCCCCAGAGAGGATGTGGCATTTCATAGAAGGAGCAGCAAGAGATGGTACCTTGGGGCTCCCAGGATGAATATGTCCCAACTTGGTGGAGACAGCAGCTTATTTAATATTTGCTGGCTCCACAGTGGCCGACATAGGAGACAGGGGTCTGCAGTGTGGTTTGGTGTAGAAGAACAAGATCTTGCATGTTATAGAGATTTATTTCAGTGTTATCTTCTTAATCCATGACTGGAGCCTTCAACATAGCATGGGAGGGTGTTTGTCTTTGTATTCCCTTTGCCTTCAAGGATGGACAAGGCCACAGTAAGTGCACAGCCCCACATGGGTGGTGTGATGTCGGATCCAGTGCTCAGCCCACCAGGGTCAATGCCTGTATGGAAAGCTTGATCCCTGGCAGTCCTCACTCTCACTGTTTTGTGAACAGAGAGACAACTGCATCTGTGAATCCGCCTCCTCTCCTAAGCTCTTAAAGGAAATCAATATTTTCCATCCAGTCTCTGGTGGGACAGGCCATTGAACTTTAATCAGTGCCTTCACCCCTGAGCATGGGTCCAGAGCCTGGGGGAACTCCAAGACTACAGGGACTTCCAGGCTGTCACCCACTGCGTGGCATCAGAGAAGGACAGGAGAGTCACCCCCGGGCATCAGAGGGGGCCTTTGACCATGAGAGCTAGAGATAAGAGACTGACCTATTACAGTTCTGGTTTAAAAAAACTTTACTCCATCCTCTGACTGCATGCTAAACGATTGATTTTTTTATGACCACACATAAAACATGATCCATCTGGGATCCAAAGTGCTTCTCCTCAGTCTTCTCTCCAAGTGGCTTTTCTGTAGGTCTCACCAAAGCCACCAGTCACCGGACACTTCCCAGGGACCAAGTTGTCCATCCAGGCCATCACACGTATGCGGTGCGGCAGTGCTTCCTGTGTACACCTTGCGAGGAGTCACAACCACCAGGGCAAATCAGGTACTGAATAACCATTACCCATAGAAGGATATAAAAAGAAAATATTTTGCCAGAGGCTGCAATTTATTTTTTTCTTTAAATATTCATTTTATTCCTTCTCAGGTTTTAGCTTCTTGGTTACCTCCTTGTCCCACTCATTGTGAAGAAAGCCTCTCATCTTATCAATCCAAAAATCCATTTCTTGACAACAGCTTGGATGAGCTGCCACCTTCACTGTCTTGTTCCTCACAGGGACTCTCCTGAGGCGATGCAAAGCCATGGCTCCCTAAATGGACCCAACACAATCTAGCGGAGAAGCTCCTCTTAAGGCAGCAGGGAACCCCTAAATTTGAAGATAATCTCCAAGGCTCTTTAGGATGAATCTGCTAGAAATAAGCACTGGTTTAATTTCACATCCAAAGAGCGTCCATCCCTCCTTTCCTCCCAGGTGGTAAAAATACTGCTCCATATCTGATTGTGCCGTTGTGGCATTTTACAGGGCAGTGGAGTCAGGCTGTGTTTCCAGGAGCTTTTTTTCTGTTGTTGTTGTTGATTTTACCTCGTGAGCCACATAGTAATGCGCTTGACTCTCTGGGTCAAACGCTTGGCTGGAAACCATGGGAAGCTCTGGCAAACCATCGGACAGCAAAGCGTTTGCCCATGTGATGTCAAGGAATTACAAATCATGAGCGAAATCTCCAAAACCCAAGGTGAGGCATCCTCTAGACCCAGTGTACTCTTATTTGCCTCATTCTCTCAGAGTTTTAACCGACAGGAAGAACTATAAACTCCAAGGGTAGGCAAGAGTGCATTTACATGTATCTTGACCATCTTAAGGAGCGTGTGCGGTGCTGTAGTTTGGGTGTACAAAAAGGACCTTGCCAAAAACTGCCCAAACTTTCCAAATCATAGTGCTTTGTGCACATGGATAGATCTGAACATAGCCCTCATGAAAAAGGCCATCACATAACTAAACACATCCTACCACCTTCTCCTCCCCAGGCTCCAGTGCTTGCAGATGACAATGGCATTACTGCAGGGTTTCCAGCGGGTAGTAAATTATGATTTAAAATGGTGGCTATTTATAATAAATGGAACCTTCAGATGAAAAAGTCTGAGTTACTCCTCTAATTGTGCCCTCAGGTGGCTTTGTGCTTGGGGACACCCTCCCCTCACTGTCGTACCACAGCTTGGAGTCAAAGACTTTTGCAGTTCAAGGAGAAAGAAAGACTGGCCTCCTCCCCCCCTTTTCTTTTTTAAGGTAGTGTTGGGAGTTGCTTTTCTATGCACAAAATGAGGATGCTAGTGGTAAATGAGGTGTTGCTAGTGGTTTCACACAACACCTTTGCCGAGACGGTACATGTTATGTCCTGGCGGTCAGTGCCCTCGTGCTTCTCAGAAACACACCCCCACAGGCCAGGATGCTGCTGTCCTCCCTTAGGTGCTCAGCAGCAGAAGGTGGTAGATGGGATGGAAATGTCCTGTGGGTGAAGGACCAGTTGGAGGATGCCATGCCTAAAGCTGAAGAACAGCCATGGAACAACACAGGGTGTTTTCATCCTTGTGATTATGAGATTCTTATTTAAAAGTCTGGTGAAAGTTGAGTGGAGATACAGCGGCATTGCTGTAATACTTCTTCAAGAAGCTATAATGTTTCTTCAGGACTCAGACTTACAGGCAGATCCATGTTTTGCTGAAGGATCTCACCTTCCAAACGACCCACATGAAAGTACTCCACCCAGGCACTTCTCACCACTTAGAGCAATTCAGAAGCCAGAAGTGAAGTGTCGTAGCTTGAACTCATCTTTAATTATCTGGAGTTTGTTCACACTAAGATTGAACAATCAGAGCGAAGTGTCCTACCAGCATAGCCCATAATTCATGACTCTGTTGATTTCTCTCCTAGGCTACAGTGACATCAGTAAATAACAAAAGACTGGATCCTGTCAAAGAAATCAAGGAGGAGATATCAGAGGTATTGGGCAAATGCTCTCCAAGGGACATGAAAGCTATAGCAGCCTGCCGTCACCCAGCAAGAAAAATAGAGTGAAATCACATGAGATTTAATTCATCAAAAATGTGAGTTTAATGCAGATTTGTGTTTATGTATTGTAGCATCTGGAGTTTCCAATGAGTGTGACCACATCCTCCTTGAATTCAGCAAGCCTTTAAAAGTGAACCACGAAGGAAACACAGAATAGATTTATTTAGAGAGAAAGAAAAGCTTTTGTTTTCTCTTGTTTTACAGAATGCCATTATGACACAATCCTGCTTCTTCTGGGACCTGTGCTACATAAGCAGATCCTTTTTGTCCCAAAGGACATACCCCGGTCTCCCATCTTTAAGACACATTCCACTCTCCTGCCTTTAAGACAAGGTAATAATATTTTCCTGACACATCAGAAAAGAGAGGAAAAATTAATGAATATTTGGGTTATTGCACTGTTAGAGCATCTGAATAGCCTGGCAGAATAAGGAAACCAGATCTCACCTGATTTTTCCTCTTCAGCTAGCAACAGACCACTTCAGGGCATCTTCTTTGATTTTCCATCTCTCAGCCTCCAACAGCCCCTGTCAGCAGCCCGTCTGTTGGAGAGAAAACCCATTTGGCTCTGCTCTGTAGTTATTTAAGGGAAGGAACCACACATGGTCCTTCAGGAGTCTGAGTCCTATGGGAAGCCATCAGGTTTTGATTCTTAACTCACGCCATGCACAGGTAAGTCACTGAGACCAAACTGGAACATTAAGTGGTGGTACAAAGCTGGTGGGATATGATGTGTTCCCCTGGTGCCGTTGCCATGCTTTTTTTGCCAAATCCAGAGCACAGTCTGCAGTTTTCATGGCAACTGGCAGCCTGTCCATCCCCCGAGCCATCGCGAGCACTGCCGCATTCCCTGGCACACCAGGACACATGGCTGCTCTTGCACGGTGGAGAGGTTTGTGAAGGGCATTGCTTTGAGGACAGTTTCTAAGTCACTACCTTAGCAAAAGCCTCAGAAAAAGCAACGAGACAGGATGCTGTTGCATTGCCAGAGCATGGCACGGCACCATTCCCACAGCTCTGCTTCCCAGATGCCATCTTCAGCAGTGCCATATGGGCACAGTGACCCTAGAAGTGGCCTTTCCCCAGGAGGCAGGGTGGTGGAGATAAACACCAAGTCATCGTGCTGGGGCTGGCTATCATGAACGGCAGATGGTGCAAGAGGAAGCAGAGCCGGCAGGATCAGCCAGCACTTTTCCTAGATGATGATGAATCAAAGCCAGCACGCTGCTGGCTCCTACCTTGCCTGGTGGCCAGTCCAGGAGAACAGAGAGGGCTGGTGGCAGAGGGTTGGGCTGTGAATGCGGAAAGATCTCTGGAGGAGGGAGAGCCTTGAAGGCAGGAAAGCAATGTACAGGGAGAAGTGTTGAACTCACTCTAGGCTGGGTGGGGTAGAAGACCAAAACATGAATCAGCTACTGAGCAAATGAGGCTAGTCTTGGTCATTTAGAGCTGGCTGCCACTCACTTGCCTCATTGCCAGTCAGTTCAACACAAGCTGGATAGAATTGGCCTGGCAAAAAGCCTGCTGAAGTTGATTAAATCATGATGCTGTTACTGCCTGAAACCCTTCCTATACCCCTTTTCTGCAGTGGCTCAAGCAACAGCACACTAGCACTCCTCAGCATCTCCCAGATGCCTTCTGCTTCCTCCTGGGCAGCTGTGGGACATCAGTGGTGTGTGTGCCTGTTTAGCATAAAGGAAAACAGACCATTATATTGATTGTTGCTTCTGTACTGGAGTCTTTTCTGTTTTGCCCTGCAGGATGTAAGAACAAGAAGGACTGGAGGAATGAACCACAGCTGAGGAGAACCAAAACCACCAAGGGCTTCTCTCTCACTGCTCCATGGGAACCAGGAGGCATGAATCATGAGGCATGACAGTCTGCTTGCTCATGGGACTGCAGGATACCTGATGGCCCTGAATAAAGCATTATTCCAGGGAATCCCTGGCCATACTCTGGAGCAATACATCTAGCCTAACATGGTGCTCAAGAGCCCTCTTGAGCCTTGACTATATGGTCCTCCAAGACTCTAGGTCCACCCTGGAGGGTGCGGGTAGAGTTGGAGCAGCAGCCCTGTGTTCCTAGCCAGCACCAGTGACCAGTGGAGAGGTGGCTAGGAGGGACAGCTAGCTGAATCCACACCAGCCAGGTATCTCTGCCTGGTTCCTAATGGGAACATGGAAAACATGGGGAGATGAGTCTGGGCTAGCTGCAGGGTGTCTCAACAAGGAGGTTGGCAGAGCAGCAGAGAGATCTTGTGGTCACAAATCTTTCAATACCGTAGAAAACCTTTCCAAACAATACAACAGAGTTACTTGATATCGGGTTAAGATCTGGTTTTTGTGGCCCTAGTGTGTAGGTCTGGCCCTAAAACTCTAATTATTGCACAGCCTGATGTTGATGGCTTTAGGTACTTTGAAGGTCTCACATATATTGTACAGCAAAATTGATCTAAAGTATATTTTCCTTGCTCTTCTGGTGCCAGCGTCACAGTCAGACCTTCTCGGTTTTGTAACCTGCTTGTTTACACTGGTTCAAGCGAGATCAGAGTCAGCCCCTGGATGTGGTGCTGCCTTTCACCGCATTCTTCCTCTAGTCTTTTTTTCTGTCTTTTCTGCCTCATCCCTGACAGGGGAAGCACTGTTCTTTCCGTGCTCCTTGTTTCTGTTTGAAGCAGTCATAGAAAAAGTGACAATTAGGAAATAAAGAACCTACAGTATCTGCTTTGGCAGCACATCCCACTGCTGAGCAGCGCTGAGTCCAGCCAGCGACTGCCTGCCTGGCTCAGACGGAGATATTACTGCCTTATATTCTTGGATCTGCCTGAGATAGCGTGCCACACTGCAGAACGAGTAATAATCCAACCTCAAATGCAATACACATTTATAGTAGTCCTGCAAGGACCAAGGAGCTGGACTCAATGATCCTTATGGGTACCTTCCAACTTGAGATATTCTATGATATCAGGCCGCTTAATTGCAGTTCGGAAAATAACGCCGATTGGAAGCAAATGGCAAGGCCAGATGACTTATTATTTGGGAGATCAAGTAACCATCTGGGGCAGGGTAACAGATATAAACTTTGGCCTTCCCTGATTATTGTACTCTGCCAAAATGATTAAATGTTGCTAAGCAGTGTCAGTGTATTTCCCCCAAATTGAAGGAGCGTAACAAAAGTGAATGAGTTCACTGCAGTTGAACTGAACTTCTATTAAGCCTAAATATATATAATAATTTCTAATGATGATTTCTGTTCCTCAAAGCATGCCAGTCACCTGACAGATCTAATGAAAGCCAAGATCCTTTCTTCATGTCAGTTATAGTGCAGAATCCTTCTGGATCAACCAAGGTGGACCTGCAGCCCCCTCTCCAGGTCTTGTCTGGCCCCGGTTCAGTGTCCAGCGCTGTTGCTAAATGCTGTGTCAAGCCCCCTTTTCCTTCCACTCTAAATCCAGCAAAAATGAAACCGAATCTCATACTGTTGTGTGACTTCCTTCATCTCAAGTGATAAAACAGAAAATCTTATCAAAGCACAACTTTATGAAAGGGAAGGCGGACAAAGAGAGCGGGAAGAAAAAAAGATAACATCCTAAACCATGAAACAAGCCTCATTTTCCCAAGGATCCCACGCGGTAGCCTCTCCCTCCTTATTTTTATGAGGCAGCAACCAGCTTCTTCCCGTCAAGGCCAGGCTGGATGAGGCTCTAAGCAATCCAATCTAGTTGAAGATGTCCCTGCTCCCTGCAGGGGGTTGGACTAGATGGCCTTTAAAGGTCCCTTCCAGCCCAACACAGTCTATGATTGTATGATTCTGTGACATCACCTTCATATTTTGTGCGACCTCCACCATCTTGCCAAGGGAGGGTGCTGGGTCCAAAGGTCCCTCTGGAGCTCCCACTCTCTGCTGGTCACCTTTCTCATCTCCACAGGACACTCTCTGGTGCCTCCATAGGGCCACAAGCCTACAGAGGACCCAAAAAACAGCGTTTGCCACAAAAGGGGGAATTGCCCAAAGGCACTTTTTGGGGCTATGGTAGAGTGACTAAAGAAGTCTGGAAGTGCACATGGAGGTGACATGACAAACAGGGGGAGTAGAGGGCAGAGGGTCCAGGATAAGAGATGAGGACCCTGTCACATCCAGCAGGGACACAAAAAAGTGTCTGCGGTGCACAGCAGAAAACAGCACAGGGATCTTCAACGCTTGCTGGAGGTTCACCTGCCCCCTCCGGGTGAGGACCAGCCAGCAGTGGAAACACTGAGTAACGTGGGGCTGGTGCGCGCTCCTCCGCCGCAGCCAGCTCCATGCAGTTCATCTCTCCAGATTTCCTAGTATTTGTTCCCTTGTTCTGGGAAGAGGAGAGAGCTGCAAGAGGCCCATCTCACAGGGATGTTTAGAGAAAGGAAAGTCCATTGTGTGAAAGAATTTGGTATTTCAACGTTTGTTTTCCTTCTGACGCAAAACAAAACACCACCATGTCAAAACCCTCCGTAAGGCAAAACAGAACAAAAAAAAAAAAAACAAAACAACCCAAAAACCAACAAACAGCGGCGTTCAGTTTGGACATGGTCTGTGGAAGCGTTTCTCTTTACTTTTTGGCTTTTCGATCTCGGGATGCCTACTACTGCAGCTATTTCAGGAAAAGACAAAAAAAAAAAAGAAAAAGAAAAAAAGGGAAACCAAAATCCATGCCAGAGCAGAGAAGGGGAGCTTTTTCTTGCGCCAGGGTCTGACCCCACCTTGGTGGGTTTTCTGTGTGGTGCCACCAGGCTCAAAGTGGCCCCCGCCTTTCTGCCCTAGGTGGGAAGCAGAGTTGCAAAGGAGCCTCCGAGTCTTAAGTGGGAAAACCAGGGAACAGGCAGCGCAGAGACCCTGCAAGACATCAGCAGAGGTATTTTTGCACCAGCTTTCCTCGAGCAGAAAGGCTCCTGCAAAGCAGTCGAGAAATTTTAGAAAGGTTGGACGTCAGGGTTGGCTCCCAGCAACGAAACTGGGGGAAAGTCACCGATCTGCGCGGTGCTTTGGGTCAGACCCTGCACACGTCCTTCACATCAAGGGCTCCCAGCCCAGCTTTCCCAGCCTCCCTGATGTCCCTGGATAGGCTCGTGTCTCTCCTCATGCCTTCAGCCCCTGGGACAGTGGTATTTTGTGGGTACTGGTGCTTGGATGAGTTTCTACCGTAGGGTAATCCAGGGTGCCGATGCCTTCGGCAGCGGCAGAGAGCAGCTCGCCACCACCTCTCTCCACCAGCATTTTCCGAGCGCTTGGCATGGCGCCCGGCCGCCTTTCACTGCTGCCTTTTCATTCGCGTTAATTCACTGCGTTTCCTTTCTTGCTCCTTGTGAGGAACAGAGGGAGAGCTTGTTCCAGCAGACGGGCCCCATCCGCTCCACCCGGCTCTGCTGGAGCAAGGGCTGGAAAAGAAGGATGGAGGCGAAGGGCTATCTCCCACCCCTCCGGGGCCCCCGCGTGCCGCCTGCGTGCTGCTTCCCAGCAAATACGGTAAGCGTTCAGCCTAAAAATGTAAGTCTGATCTCATGACACAGGGTGGCCCTGCATTCCTCACCTCTGACATAGCCCGCTGGGAGTGTGCTCCGCAGAAAAACACAAACAAGATGTACTGGCGGGCTGGCGGCGGGGGCCAGGCGGCTGGCAGATGTGCTCCAGAGCCCCCGCCGCAGCCCCCCGGGTACCGCAGCCCCACTCCAGCATAGCCTGTCCCCTCCCGGGGAGGGCAAAAAAATCACAGCCCTTGCTGGGGGGGACGGGGATGGCCGTTGCCTCTTGCAGCAGGCAATGCGGGGGTGCATGCCCCAGCCTCCCCCGCTTCCCTGGTGGGAAGATAACTTGCTGAGGTTCAGTATCATCCAGGGAGGCAGCTGAGCTCCCCTGGGATTTTGCTTGGCGAATGGCTTAGGGAGTTTTTAAGGACCTGCGGTGCTTTTGTGGTCGGTTGGTGGTTGGGTTTTTTTGCCTTGTTTTTGTTTGTTGCATCCGAGTGTCTCTGGGACAGGCTCTGCTCTGGGTCTGCCATGGCCATGGCTGGTGCAACTGCTCCGGCACCAGCCTCCTGTCCCTGTTACAATCATAGAGTGGTTTGGGTTGGAAGGGACCTTAAAGATCATCTCGTTGAGGTTAGCCCCCTGCTCTCATCACCAGGTCTGCAGCGATGCCGTCAGCCCCGTCTGCTCTGGGTGCGTCATGCCCAGGCACAAGCCGTGCCCCACGGGGCTTGGCACCCAAAGCCTTGGGCGTCACGGGGCGGTGATTCCTCCCTGCACCCAGACGAGGCACTGGGATTAAATGATTTGCCAGGGATCACGTAGAGAATCAGGGCAGGGTACGGCTCACAGTCCTGCTGCCATAAGCCTCCCTTTCCTCCCAGGGAAGAGCCAAACCCTCCTGCAAGTACAGCCTTGTCTGGAGGAGGGGGCAGATCCTGCTCGGCGCGGAGCCCTCCCAGCTCACCCAGCCATGCCACACCGCTGTTGGCTTTCTTTTGCAAATGGCCTAAAACCTTGACAACGACCTGTTTTCCCTTCTGTTGCGCAAAGTTGCTTTCCTAGAAAGAGGCTTTGTAACACGCAGTCCAACTGGCCCAGCTCTCCTCCCTGTGTGTCAAAGCAACGTTCAGATGCTCGGCAGGTTTAGTTTAGCTCAAACACACCCAAAGCCCACACACGGGTGAGTCGGGAGACTCGGTCGGATGATACCTGAAACTATCCTGGCGAGAGTGCTAGCCCAGGTTGTGGAGGAATCAGATAAGTCAGCTTTCAAGTCCACTCCTCAAACTTACTTTTTCTTATTAGTGCTTTTCATCCTTCTGCCCCTGCTGCAGCATTCCACAAAGCTTGGAGAAAGCTTTTCTTGTCTCCAGACATTTCTCCCCTGTTTCTGTGCTCACCTTTCACTGGCAGTGAAAACACAATTTTTTTTAATTTCACATTTTTAAAAAGAGATTTTTTCCAAGTTTTCATGACTGCTACTCCTCTGGCAGAGGATGGTTTGCAAAAGAAAACCAGAGAAACAATGGTTACAAGAAACAATGGTAAGAAGAGAAACAATAGTTCAAATTTGCTTCTTCAGAGCACGCATTTGATCCCAGATCCCAGAGAAGGAGGACGCCTTTTCTCATGGATACAAGCCTCTTATCAGCCAGCCCTTCACCTTGGGGTGTCCATCCTTTTTCTCGGGGAGGTGCCCTGGCCGTGCTCAAGCTGGCAGTTGCATACGGTTATCCTCTTCTCCTCACACTGGCGATCACATCCAGATCCTTCTATAATTTCTACTCCATCTCTGATCTACAGCCCAGCTTTTTAAGTTGACCCAAAGTCAGTACTTGTTTATTGTAACATGCCAGGCTGTAACCTGAAACTAGAGAAATAAATTCAGCCTAACAAGTTCCCCTTGGCCAGCTGAGAGCACAGGTTAGAGATTAATCCAACAGCAGCAGATGGTCTGGCTGAACGCTTGCTGCTTGCCCACGGCTGCTCCTTCCCGTCCCCTTGGTACCTGCAGCCTGGCTTGGCATCCGACTGTGTCCTCACCTAGGAGAGCTGCTCTATGCAAAACCAAAATGCACAGCTTGAAGCCTGATGTAGCAGGGACAGGGTCTGGTTGTGAAACAGCTCGTGCACCCACCGACACCTACACACATGCACACGTGCGTTTTCCAACAGGGGAAGTCACCAGACTTCAATTCTCTGCCAGTGGCTCCTAATGTCTTAGTTACCATGTCCATCCAGGACAAGGATGCTGGGGAGGACATGGTTTAAACTGGACAGGCTCTTCCCCAGGTCTTATCCCCAGTTCAAACGAGCCTGAGATGATACAGTGAGTGGAGATGGTGGGGTAGGTAACAGATCCGCTTGCTCCTTGGGAAGCCATATGACTGGTATTTAGAGGAATGAGTGTTCCTATGAGTGACCTGGTTTTCCCTGGATGTAAGGCTTCAAGAAAGACATGGACCTGTTGAAGTGAATTCAGAGAAGGGCCAGAAAGATTATCAAAGGTCCGGAGCCCCTCTCCTTTGAGGACAGGCTGAGATAGTTGGGGTTGTTCAGCCTGGAGAAGAGAAGGCTCCAGGGAGACCTTATAGTGGCCTTCCAGTTCTTAAAAGGGGCTTATAAGGAAGATGGGGACAGACTTTTTCCAGGGCTTGCTGTGATAGAACAAGGGGTAATGTTTTTAAACTAAAAGAGGGAAGATTTAGTCTAGATGTGAGGAGGAAACTTTTTACCATGAGGGTGGTGAAACCCTGGCCCAGGTTGCCCAGAGAGGTGGGAGATGCCCCGTCCCTGGAAACATTCAAGGTCGGGTTGGACGGGGCTCTGAGCAACCTGATCGAGTTGGAGATGTCCCTGCTCATGGCAGAGGGGGCTGGAATCATTTCCAACCCCATCTGATGGTACCTTTGCAGTCCTGGAGAGCTGAAGCCTACAAGGTTTGTCCAAACGGGCAGCTGGGTAGAGAGGGGAGGAGGAAAGAGACACAGAAAGGGAGATTTTTTATTTATTGGGCACAAGAGAACCCATTCAGGGGTTCAACCTAAAATCATAGAATAGTTTGGATTGGAAGGGACCTTTAAAGGTCACCTAGCCCAACCCCTATGTTAACATCCCTTTGTTAACTATATAAGCCCTGCCTGGAAAACCCAAGGACTAAAGGGCCCTCGACTGGAGCTATTCTTTGAGCATTGATAGCCCTGCAAATAATTTTCCCAGGTTTGCAGGCAAGTTTTGAACGTGGCATTAGGCTGAGGTGATATGAAATACAAGTGGCCTTCAACAGAGTGCTATCCATTCACAGTATTTTATTTTTTACCTGCTTCTAAATGCACATGGAGTGCAAACAAGCAAGCAGCTGGCCGGGGGGCTGATGTCTGTGCTTGCTTGTACAGGGATTATTGGGCACCTGGGATTTTCAGTGGCACGACACTGATAGGGATAATAGGCAGTGAGAATCTTTGGGGATCTCGGCTGTGGGCAGAATCAAGCCTCTGAGCCCCTGGCGATGGGCTGCTTCAGTGTCCCCATCACATGCTGAAATAAAGCATCTCTGCAGCCAGTCAGCTGTACCGCAGTGATATTTATTTTTTGTGGTCGATGTGCTGTATACAGTACTTTCGCCCATAGTGATGAGCAGTCAGTCCCAGCAGTCCATCTGCAGAGCCAGAAGCTGAAATTTGGTTGCCATGAACAGACCAGGCCGGGATGTTGGCAAGTACCTTTACCATTGAGACAGCAGTAATATATTTCCAGTTTCCTTAGTTTTCTCCATTTTAAAGCTGAAACTCTTGGAGTCAGCAAGTAGGGGAACACCAATTTTAGAATCTAAAAGAAGAGAAAAAGGCAAAGAAAAAGAAAAACAAAAAGAGAAAAGGAAAAAGGAAAAGGAAAAGGGAGAAAAAGGAAAAATGGAAAAAAAAAGGAAAAGGAAAAGAGAAAGAGAAAGAAAAAGGAAAAGAAAAAGAACAAGAAGAAAAAAAAAAAGAAAAAGAAAAAGTCTTCTTTTGAGCTCTCAAAATGCACAGCAACCAGAGGGAAATAAACCACGTCCCAGGGTTATTATCTGGCTTTAATTCCTTGCACAGATACAGGATAAATAGCCTATTCCTGGAAGTGCTCTTTCTGTGATTGCATCTATGAGCTTAAATTTAAGGTCAGATTACCTGATTTAACAAATTGAGGAGTATCAGCTGATTCACGGTAACTAACCAATTTCATGCCGGAGTAATGCTGTGCCTCCCAACCTTCTGCCTCAGTTTCTGAAATCATCTCCCCATAACCAGTAATTCCCAACCCCCAGTGCCTGGGCAGTGACCCAACAGTGTAAAGAGCATTCTAAAAGACAGCCCCCAAAATATTCAGGCATGAGCTAAAAACCTGTACTTGGTCTCCATACCAAGCTTGGCATCTCCTTTCACATTCACTTCAAGGGTGCGAGGGAGAAAACACAGCCCTGTCTGCAGTTGCTGCTGGACAGAAAAGTCCCTTTCCCACCTCCTCCATCGGGCAGGAAGGACCTTCAGAGTGACACTGGAAGGTCACATATTTCATTGCTATCCTGTTTTCTGCAAAACTCCAGCCTGTGTTTCCCAAGGCTGAGGACCCAGCCTCTCTGGGCTCGCTTCGGAGATGTCATGGACTTGCTGCCATCCGCAGGTTTCTCTGATGAGGAGATGCCAGCTGGCAAGCCGCTGGTCCTCGTACCACTTGTGCGTTGGGAAATCTGTTCAGCTTTACTAGAGAGCAGGAAACCCGCACAGCATCTTGAGCCCAGGATGAAAACAGTGGCACTGCAAAGTGTTTTTAATTTTTCACTCTGATTTCCTCTTTCAAAACCCAAAAGTGACAATGATTGGGGTTTTTTTTCCTCCCTATGTTTTTTCAGAGCAGTAGGCATGCAGCAGCGCGTAGAGGAATCAGTGAGGTTTGTGCTGTTAGTTGATCCAGGAAAGGACTGATGTGGAGAGCAAGACAGTTTTCAAGATCTGTAAGGAGAATTGTTTGGCCAGTATCATTGTATTCAAATAGTAATTTGCTTTCTAAGCCTCCTATAGTGTGCTGAAGTCTTACCTCGGCCATCAGAAGACCTGGAATGTGTAACATGGAAGAGGAGACCTGGAGCTATCAATCCTGACACCATCAGCTTGGTTGTGCCAGATGTGACACAGAGGGCTGGAAAACCTCAGGTAATGGCTTGGACCACATTGAAACCACTTCCTACGGAGTCTGATAATGCCTTAAACATCAGCGGGGCTGGGACACGGGTGTGAGCGGTATCATCTGGAGCAGCGATGGAGCTGGCGTGCTCTGCAGGACCTCATTCAGCTGATCCTTAGATGGTGCTTTTATTTCTTCCCACTGATGGTGTACAGAACTAGGGGTCTGGCAGCCTTGGAAATGCAAAGTCCTGAGGTAACCGTGGTTTTCATGATAACAGCAGGTATCCAAGTCTGTAAGGAGCTCCACAGCTGGCAGTATGGGCAGAGCGCTGGTGGGCAAATTTGTCCCAGCCCTACACAGTGACCAGTTCTCCCTGATGTTTGCAGCTGGAAAACTGCGAAGAAAAACTCCTCATAGTCCAATATTCTAAGTCGTTTGATACAAAATAAGGCAATTAAGGAGCGGAAACACTTCCAAACAAAGCGACACAGAGACATGACGATGCTGTTCCTTTTGTCTGGACCTGAGCCCAGGGCCTGTGACTAGACCTGTCGTGTACCCACACCTTCAAAGCCAGAGCCTGGGCTCTGCTCCTGTTCTCCTATCGCAGGGTGAGAGCTTTCCTGGAGCCACCGAAAGAGCCCGAGCACTTTCATCTGTAATCTGTCATGGCTGTCAGGATGCCAAGAGACATGCCAGACCTAGACCCTGGGCCAAAATATCTATGTAGACATGCCCAGAAAGGAGAGCTGGCAGAAGGTATTGTATAAAGTGAGATATGTGAAGCCGCAGGCAAATAGTTCGGTAATCACATGGGTAGGTTAGGCTTGGCAGAGGGCAGAGCACGTCTGCTCATCAGGAAACGAAGAGGAGAAAATTTATCAGGTTGGAGTCCTTCTTAGTAAGAGCTCAGGAGAGCTTCAAGGGGTTAAACAAAAATAATTGCCCCAGAAGGTTGAGGTGGAGGACTCCGTGACGCCACAAACACCTTTTCAGAAGAGATTTTCACAGAAAAAAAGTTCACATCCCCAGTAATGAATCCCATTTCATGCCACGGTTCAGGAGTGACTGGAGGAAGGAGTGTGCCCCTTGCTCAACATTTGTGCAGGGGGATCCTCCACGTGTCTCTTCACCTCGATGTTGAGCTAGAAAGTTAAACCTCAAAGGATGGGAGAGGACAAGCTGGGGTTAACTGGGGCAGAGTGAATCAGCAAGGCAGACCGTGGACACGCTGCACAAAAGCATTGCACCTAATTAGCTCAGGCAAGATCAGGGTATATTCCCAAAGAGGTTGTTACCGTTCCTCACGGCTGTCCAGTCCCCTGCTGAACATTTTTGATCAAAGTCTTTCCAAGCCGATCTATTTTCAGCCCAACACACTCAATACCTTGATTGCTACACAGCTCTTTTAGCTCCTCTTAGGTAAACACGCTGTCGCTCCTTGGCATTTTGCCTCGCTAAAACCAAAAATACAAGTGGCACAGAAAATAAGAGAAGCTGTTCTCCTTCGCCAGGAAAAATTATGCTATTTCTGAAATAAACTGTTTTTAATACACCTCACCGGCCATGCACGTATACGTGTATGTATAAATATACTTGAACTAGAGGTCCAGCTGTTGGCATCATGTATGCCTTTATGGAGACGGAAACAGAGAAAGAATTATGTACGTATAAACCCGGACACACCTTCAACCTGTGTCTGAATGCAGAGTCTTTGTTATGCTGAGATATCAGGGTCTGACTCCCATTAAAACAGGTTCTCAGGTACTGGTCCAAGCTCAAACCAGTGGGCTATGGTCCGTTCTGGAAAGCTGCTTCTGCTGTGGATGTCCTTAGGGAGGGGGACCACCACGATGCCCATGCTGGGATGTCCTTTGCACCCCACGGTGGAGCGGTGGGGGACAGAACAGATACTCTGGGGACCCTTCTGAGCTAAAGAGCCGGTGGCTGTGCACAACAGTTCGGAGTTGTCCATTCCTGGCTTGCATCCTCAGTTCTCCATGGGTTCAGGTTGCCCCATGTGGGATGAGGCACTGCACAGGAGGCATTTGACAGGTCCTCCCTCAGTCAGCATCTGTGGGGCTGAACCAGAGCAGGCTTGAGCAGATCAAAATCAGAGCCCAGTCCATGGCAGACCTTGTTTTTGTGGAATGACAGTGACGCTGGCCAGAGCTTGAAGTCACGTTTTCAGTTTTCCCCTTAGTAAGTAAACACAGAGAAGTCAACAACAGATGGAGCATCACATGGAGTTAGGCAGGTCAGCACAGACTTCAGAAAACCCATGCGTCTGAAGAAGAAATAATTCGGAGGGGGGAGCAGCTGGGAGATTATTCTGAGAGATTGAGAAAGACAGCAAAAACTACTGGCGTGAGCTGCCTCCTCTGCAATATGCAGCTGAAAGTTTTGGTTTTGTGGAAGAAGACAAAGATGGGCAGACAACAAAGCAAGCTCCTGAGCAGGAAAGGGTTTCTGTTTTTTTTTTTTTCTTTGGCTGGAGACTAGAGAATGCAAGAAAAAGGTGTTAAACTGATAATGAAATGGGCAGGAGTAAAGCAGGCAAATGCAAAACAAGACCAGATTTTGTGTGACAAGAGCAGGTTGAAGCGACACGACAGAGAAGAAGGAGGGCTTTTTCAGTCGTTTATATAGTACTGCAGGGAGTCTGGGGTGACAAACGAGGGATTCAGGCGAGTGGAGTGCTGCAGTAATGGGCTGTTACTTGTGGAGAAAGACAGAAGGGAGGAGAGGGAGCAGGGGACACCCATTAATAAAAAACCCACATTCCATTTAAGATTTATTGATAGCTGAGAGCCAGAGAGTCTTTCATGCCTTTGCATCTCTGAGCTAACATTACCCAGGAGTCGGTAGTGGCGGGGCTCCGTTATGAGCCATTGAATTCAAGTGGAGAAGAGCTCCAGCCGTTAGCATGCAGAAATGAAAAGACTTTGGTTAGTAGAGATTTCAGCCCAAGAAACCTGTGCTGTAATAGCAAAATAGCATTAGTGCTCCTAAAACCACGGGTGGTCATTTGTGAACACGCAGTATCATGGATCGGAAATGAAATCACTCAGTTGAGGACCTCAGCATGGTGGCTATGGGTGAATTCAACGCTGGACGAAAAATTAATGGTTGCCTTGGGACCGGTGTTTACTAGCTAGTGACATTCAAATAAAGGACAGTCCCGTCTGGTCATGGGGCGAGCAGTGATGGTGCAAAAAGATAAAGAGATCCTAGTAGCAGAGCCCCCAAAGGAGGGTCAGAAAGGACTGGTTTCATTTCGGAGGTGGAGGGTTGGGTCAGTACAAGAGGAATGCAGAGGTAAGGTTGCTTCCACGCAAGGTGTTAATGAAACAGGTACTGCGAGGTTCCCGTTAAAAACAACGCTGGGAAGTTGGGAATGGTGAGTCACCAAAATAATGAGGATTGCCTCGGAGGGGAGAGGGTAGAGGATACAGGCTGCCTAATCTAGCGGAGAAAAATTTGACAACAGCAGAGAGCTGGAAAGCTGAGGTGCAGGTGAATTTGCATCAGAAAGGAGGTAGGATTTTTTAATAGGGGTGGTCACAAATGATTAGGATACACTTTAAAGGGCAGCATTATATGTTCCTGCACACCCAGCCTTGTGTGCAGCTTGGCAGGACACGAAGAAAGAGGCACCATCACTCATCAGGTCCTTTTTGGATTTCTGCTGGAAGATGGGAAGAGTGTGTCCTGGCCTCCATCAACTGCTCCATTAGGATTTCATCTGATTTAACTAGATGAATCCTGCACCTGATATTTTTGCTCCCATGGCAAATTGAGCTTTAAGCCAGAAGACGAGGTCCCCAGAGGGGTAACTGGTATCTTTAATAGCCTGTGCCTGGTCAGAGGTTGGGATTTTCCTGGCTCCAGCCCGTGCATCCTGGCTGACGCCGTGCGAGACACGCTGGAGGTAATGCCAGGCAATGTACCTATCGACAGCTCTTCATGCTGAGCAAATATTTGTCTTATCATGGTTTTAATGTGCCCATCTCAGAGATAGCTAAATGTCAACCACAAAATAAAGCAGCGCTGCCTGGGAGAGACCCCGCGCTCAGCCACGCGTTGCTCGTGTAGCTCAAGGTTTCATCAGTATGTTGGGTGCAAAGTCTGACAGTGAAGCAATATGAAAAAAACCTTGATTTCCAAAGGTGGTGTTTGAGGGGGATTTGGGGCATTTTGGCCCATCAAGGCTGCTGTTGCAGTATTGGGTAAGATCACTGAGCCCCAGCCCCCAGATTTGCATTGCTTCTCTCTCTTGTTCCTGGTGGCTCTGTGGTGTTTGAAGCCAAGTTTCTCATCCGGTGACGGAGTGTCCCCCTGTCCGGAAGGGGCTGCCACAGGGAGCTGCAGCTCAGCTGTGACATTTGGAGTGACCGGGAGGTCACTCAGACGGAAGAAAACAAAGGCAGCGACCATCCTGCAGTGCACAGCAGCCACAGAGCCGCCCCTGCAGAGGGGAAAGCACAAGCAGTACATTTGAGACCTGTATTTTGCTTCATACCACATTCCTTCTACTTTCTATAAAATATTTTTTTAAATCATTGGCAAATCTTTTCCCTTCCCTTCCCTTCCCTTCCCTTCCCTTCCCTTCCCTTCCCTTCCCTTCCCTTCCCTTCACTTCACTTCACTTCACTTCCCTTCCCTCTATCCCTTTCTTCTTTTCTCCTCTCCTTCTCTTCCCTCTATCCCTTTCTTCTTTTCTCCTCTCCACCTCTCTCCTCTCCTCTTTCTCTTTCCCAGGTGAAAAATAAGGACTACAACCTGGCTGTGTGCTGTGGACGGAGGAGCCAGGGCAGCAGAAGGGAGGGCTGACCTTGCAGCACAGGGGGAAGCCGCCAGCTCTGGTTTGATGGCAGCCAGTGTTTGTTTTACAGCAAGGAGGGGGAGAGGCAGTTCTGGGAAAGGGCCAGGGAGAGGTGGGGGGTGAAGGAAAAGAAAATGGCAAAGGGCTTGAGAGAGGTGCAGCAGGACTGAGATCTCTTGTGCACTTGCCTCTGTCTCAACTGGGTGCAAAGTCTCCGTTTCTCAAGCAGTTGTAACTCTCTGGGGAGAGGAGGGAAGGAGAATCCACAGAGATGGTCTGGGACATTCAAGAAATGAAGCCAAATTCTGCTTGAAAAGTCTGTAAAACCCCAGTACTGTAAGGGGGACTGAGACCCTGCTGTAGGATTCTTGGGACTGTGTTAGGAATCTGGAGAAAGATATTCACAGTGGACTGAGTTCATTCCGATCTTCACTTGCCGCATCTTCATCATCCTTACCACCGTACAAACAAGGGCCCTGGTGAGCACATTGGCTTGTGCTCATAGGATCAGAGAATAAATCAGGTTGGAAAGGTCCTCAGAGGTCCCCTAGCCAAATCTTCTCCCCAGAGGGAGAAAATACTAGCCCCCAGTTGTTAGGGAGATTTCCTCCTCTCAGTTGGCAAGAACTGCTGCATGGGTGTTCATTTAATTAACAATTCGTATCTGCTGTTTCAGGCTGTACGTAGTTACACAGACAGACCCTGCCCCTCACCCTTGCAGGCTGCTGCGCACGTCCTGCATGCTTGGGTGACTTCAAGACAGGATCCGTTCTTGCATGTGAAGAGGGGAATCACTGCTGCTCAAGCTGAAAGTGTAAGCCTCTTTTAGATACAGCTAAAGGAGACTCAAAAGCCAAGAATAAGAGGGAAACAGAGTAATTTACGGAGTGACTGTGGCTTGAAGTTAGAAATTAAGTGTACGGGCATGAGATCTGAGGTGTCTCGGGCTATTAACGACTTGCCATGTCCCACACCAGCCTGCTCAATTTGGGGGCTTTCCCCACCTCGCTGCCTCTGCTCCTGCCCCCTTCCGTGCTGCCCTGAAGCTCCCTCTCAGGGCTGAGGACCATTCACTTTCCCTGGACTCCGAACTCAAACTCCGCGGCTTTCTCCTCCTGCCCAGGGCTACCTTCTCCTCAGCTTCTGCTTTGGATTAAAAATGGTTTAAAAATATTTCCGTGTATATACAATGTGTTTGCAACATCATCCTTTGAGTCAGAAGATTGTTTGTTGTTCCACACTCTGTTCATGTGGTACCTTCCTCTTCCTTTGCCTCCCCTTAGGCTTTCTCCCCGTGACACGCTTTACCTTGGAAAGGGGGCCCTTCTTTGAACCTATTAAAAATAAGGAGAGGGAAAAAAGCTTTGGTAGGTTTTACTGTTTTGTTTTGTTTTGTTTTTTTCTTCAAAGTATTTGGAAAGGTTTGCCGTGGTTGCTGCCTTTTAAAACTTTTATGGCAAATTTCAATACTGAAGCTTTCCATCCTGGTAATGGGGGTTTTGCCAGAAAAAGAGGGGGAAGGGGAGCCTGAAGGAGCTGCGAAATGTTGTTTTCCAACTTTATGGCATAAAGAAACACAGGCAGCTTTTACCAACATTTTCACTTGCAGAAAGACAATTTGTCAGTGATGTGCGGGGTCTTTTGTTTCACTTTAGATGAAGAAGAATAAAAGCAAAGTCTTTGCTACGGCGGTGTCCTTATCACTTCCACCACAGGCTGTGCCAGCCCAGAGGACAAGGCGCTGCGTGCAGGCCTGCTCCTTAGCAGTGGAGCGCGGTGTTGCTGTAGCACCAACAGTGCTCTGAATCCAGGTCTGTGCTCCATGACTTCCTTTGTTAAGCCCAGTGAAAACTGCAGGCTGCCGAGGAGGAAGCAGGCACACAACAGTAGAGAGCAAAACCAGAGTTCAGGGCTTCCAGCTCCAAACTCTGCAACGCAGGACCTTGCTCCTGCTTCACAGAATCATAGAATCNGCAATGCAGGACCTTGCTCCTGCTTCCTGGGCTTGTGTGGGGATGCTTTTCCCCATACCTGGTCCATCCCTGAGCTGTACATCAAAAAACTTCCATCACTTTCAGCGGACTCTGAAGTGCCCAGGAAAGGTGTGCAGGAGCTGGCACCGAAACCTTTCCAGGAGCAGCCAGATTGTTATGGTCATTGCCTTGAGGGACACAACGTTCACCATGGCTCCAGCTTTTGAAATCCTAACTGTGCTCTTGCTGGGAGGTTACTTAGGCTGTGTTTTCAGACACATCTCATGAAATCAAAGAAAGCAGGGTGCCCAAAGTGGTACCAGCTCTCTGTGAGCTGAACCCTGCCTCTGGCTGAGGGTGGTGAAGCACTGGAGTCACCACAGGGAAGATCGTGGATCTCGATCACCAGAGGTTTCTACAGATAAGGAGCAGAAATGTCCATCGGGAAACACACAGGCTGAGTCAGTTCTGCTCAAGGAGAGAAACTGAGTCCTGCCCCTGCGGAGTCCGAAGGGCTGTACATGAGCTCAGGGTCTGCCTTCCCATGGTGGCCGCTGGGGACATGGGCAGGATTCAGGGGCCCATACATAGACTTTGAGGTCTGTTGGAGGTGACATCAGGTATCCTGCTGTGACTGATGAGACAAAGCTGGGAGGGGTGGCTGACACCCCGGAAGGCTGTGCCGCCATCCAGAGAGACCTGGACAGGCTGGAGAGCTGGGCGGAGAGGAACGTTATGAAATTCAATAAGGGCAAGTGTCGGGTGCTGCACCTGGGGAGGAATAACCCCCTGCACCAGGACAGGTTGGGAGCTGACCTGCTGGAGAGGAGCTCTGAGGAAAGGGACCTGGGAGTCCTGATGGACNCCCAGGGTACCATTACCTCAGCCAGATGGTGACTGTGCCAGTCAGCACTTGACTACTGCTGTGGGCTGTGGAGGAGCTTCCTGACCTGTGGCTCTTGGAGACATAATCTGGAAAAGCCAACATACACCATCAGGAAGCCAGTTACTCTTGTCGGAGGGAGATGGGAGACAGGAGGTGGCATAGGAGGAGCCCAGGAGGAAAGCTCACCCAAGAAACACAGGCAAGGGCACCCATAATATACAGGGGGAGAAGCTGGAGAAGCAGCACCCTTGCATGTCAGTGCAGCTGTGTATAATCTCCAAGAGCATCGTACAAGCCATGCGTGGCCTGACCCAAAGCCCTTTGGAGCAAATAAGGAAAAGCGTTGCTTCCAGGAACAACCCCTGGATGGGGTGCAATCAGGGAGAAGGGCAAGAAAAGTTGTGCAACCATCTGCCAAATGTTCGTCTGATGAGAAAATAAATGCCAGGGATTTCAAAAAATGTCTGGGAGAAAATAAATGCCAGTGCTTGTTCCCTCATCTGCTTCCATCCCCTCCTTCAGGGAGATGTGTTCCAAAGGGAAAAATCTAATAGTTCTGGACTGGACCTCCTGAATGGAGACTGGACCTAGTGGCCCGGCGGCCAGCCCTCTGCGTGGTGCCCGTGCTGGGGAGGCAGGACATGGCTGGGTTCAATTAAAACCTTTCACAGCAGTGAGGGCGACGGGGATCAGAGGCGGAAGAAGCAGGCTGACCTATTCCCGGACAAATTAGCCTTATAAATAAAACGAATGTGTGCGGGACAAACAGTGAGCCTGTCAAGCGAGCAAGCCATGCTGGAGCACCGGGAAATATTTTATTGGGAAATAAAGTCTTAAATGCCATTCTCCATGCATGGATGGGGGC
The DNA here is from genome assembly GCA_013400135.1 of Rhinoptilus africanus. Lineage (NCBI taxonomy): Eukaryota > Metazoa > Chordata > Aves > Charadriiformes > Glareolidae > Rhinoptilus > Rhinoptilus africanus. The sequence continues at coordinate 29,835 of VXBO01013212.1, forward strand.
TGTGTGGCTTTTCATCAGCGAGGCTTTGCCTGCCCGCCCTCCCCGCTGCCTGCTCCTGCATATTGATTCATGGCTGAACGGGAACCTTCAATTCCCTTTGGTAGCTTTGGAGAGTGTGATTGACACCCCGCAAGGACAGGGTCTGACTTCAGCTCCTCCAGTGCCCAGAAACACAGAGAGCAGAACCGAGGGCCGTAGGGACATCACCGAGGAGTCATGTCCTTGTCAGGCCAGGCTGCAAGAGCTCTGGGGCTTCCTGTGCCTCCGTCATGCCGTCTTCTCTCCACTGACACCAATTCCATGGGCTCAGAGGGGACAAACCCTTCCCAGACAGGCTTTTGCCAGCTCTGTCTTCTTATCCTTCCCTTCTTGTCCAGAATCGGGGAAAAAAAAAAAAAAAGGAAAAAAAAAATAGAAAGGGCTGAATTCCCATCTTTTTCCCATCGAGTTGATTCATCCTGCAAAGGACTCAGCCCCTGTCACCCTCTCTGAGGACGTGGGGACTGGGGGTGTGCAGCAGGGCCAGCCCCAACCTCCCCAAACCCCAGCATAGACCAGGTGGGTGTAAAAGAAGCTCTGCTGCCGCCTCCAACCCCGGCAGACATTTAATGACACTTGTACCAGTGCTAATTACATCTTAACATTTTCCCTCTGTATTTTGGTGTTTATTTTGGAAAAGCTCCTCCCTGGAGTCATTTTCTTCCTCAGCTTTAAAACAACAACAATAACACCACCGCGCTTGCTTTTTGCCTTGGCTGTTTCCCTCATCATTATAACTCTGCCATTCTGCTCCTGTACAGTCAGCAGAGGAGTTCAATCAGGCTGATGAGTAAAACTGCATAATTTTATGGCTGCATATCAACTGCCTGTTATTGAACTAATCAATCAGCTTCAGTGCAGCTACCAGTACAGCACAGGAGAGGACAAGGCAGAGGAATTGCTATGCTCTTATTTTTCCAAAAGGACAAAAAAAAAAAAAAAAAAAAGAAGAAAATTCCCATCTGGCCAACCAAATTCTTCAGCTTGCGCTTCTTTGCTGGAAGAAATGACTCCAGTGAGTTACGGAGTAGGTGACCTGCAGCCAGTTGAGCCACCAGGTGCTCTCTTACCACGTCTCGCAGTGACCCCACTACAGACGCCTCTGACCCCCTCCAGCAAAGCATTTAGACATACGTTAAATTAATCCCCTTGAAGCCAGTAAGGTCATCACTTATATATATTTTTGCTGCACAGCGCCCAGTTTTGGCTTTAGGATCAGCAGCCATGTAAGAAGGTAGAGAGCTGATTTCCAGGAGCCTTACTCCCAGTAGTCCTCTCCCTTGGTGGCCCTGGTGAGGCTTACGGGGTGGTAGAAGTAAGGAAAAGATACATGAACCTCCTTTCCAGGAAGAAAGCAGACTCCATCATATATTCACTAATTGGAAATGCAGGACTTCATCATCCTGTTTGGGGCACGGCATATGGGCTGAGGTCTGCTTCTGAAACGCTGCCAAGAGACTAAGGGATAGTCAGTTCTTCGTGTCCCTAAAGGGCAGGACAGGTAGTGCTAGGATGAGGGGTAATGCCTTCAAACTGGAAGAGGATAGATTTAGGCTAGGTATCAGGAAGAAATGTTTCACTCTGAGGGTGGTGAGGCACTGGAACAGGTTGCCCAGAGAAGCTGTGGATGCCCCATCCCTGGAGGGGTTCAAGGCCAGGCTGGATGGGGCTTTGAGCAGCCTGGTCTGGTGGGAGGTGTCCCTGCCCAGGGCAGGGGGGTGGCACTGGATGATCTTTAAGGTTCTTTCCAACCCAAACCATTCTGTGATCCTGTGATTCTAAGTACGGGGCTACATTACTCCAAGAGAGTAAGGCTATGCATCAGGCAAAGTTTCCTGCTGGAAAGGGGTGAGCAGTCACCAGGACACATTTCCAGGAGGTTGTGGAAGTCTCTTAGAGCAAGCACTATATGTTGCTTTATCTATAGCAACATCTGTTAGGCTTGGTCCTGGTGAGGTTCTGCTTGAAGGCACAGATGGACATGATGACCTTGGAGATCCCTTGAGTCCATGGGAAAGAACAACCCATCTTTCCTTGCCTTCCAAGAGAAGGAGGAGAAGGTGTAACAGGGCTTTGAACACCAGAGCAAGTCAGTGGGATCTTCTGTGCTAATAAACATGAGCAGTGAGAGGGAAGGAAGGAGGGAAGG